>OX638303.1:42523894-42794789 GCA_951812265.1 Taphrorychus bicolor
TCCATTTTGAACTCGAAATTTAACTAAATTCCGACTTTAAACTCGAAATTTAACTAAATTCCGACTTTAAACTCGTAATTAAAAAAAAAAATTGTTGGCTTTTTTATACGAAGGCGTAGAAGGGTCAACAAGATTTTTTCTTATATTCCGAGTTCAAAGTCGGAATTTAGTTAAATTCCGAGTTCAAAGTGTGAATTTAGTTAAATTCGTTCTAACGCCTTTGTATAGAAGAGCCAACAAATTGTTTTTCTTAAATTCCGAATTTAAACTCGGAATTTAACTAAATTCCAACTTTGTTTAAAGTCGGAATTTAGTTAAATTCAGAGTTTAAAGTCGGAATTTAAAATCGAAATTTAGTTAAATTCTGAGTTTAAAATGGGAATTTAGTTAAATTCCGATTTCAAAGTCGAGATTTAGTTAAATTCCGAGCTTAGAGTGGGAAGTTCCGACTTAAAAGTCGGAATTTAACTAAATTCTCACTTTAAACTCGGAATTTAATTAAATTTCAACTTTAAACTCGGAATTTAACGAAGAATTTAACTAAATTTCGACTTTGAAATCGGAATTTAACTAAATTTTCAAGCACAAAAATCGGAATTTAACTAAATTTCGACTTTAAAATCGGAATTTAACTAAATTCCTACTTTAAACTCGGAATTTAACAAAATTCCAACTTTGAACTCGGAATTTAACAAAATTCCAACTTTGAACTCGTAATTTAACTAAATTCCCGCTTTAAACTCGGAATTTAACTAAATTCCTACTTTAAACTCGGAATTTAACAAAATTCCAACTTTGAACTCGGAATTTAACTAAATTCCCGCTTTAAACTCGGAATTTAACTAAATTCTGACTTTCAACTCGAAATTTAACTAAATTCCGACTTTGAACTCGGAATATAAGAAAAAATCTTGTTGACCCTTCTACGCCTTCGTATAAAAAAGCCAACAATATTTTTTTTCTAAAATTACGAGTTTAAAGTCGGAATTTAGTTAAATTCAGAGTTCAAAGTCTCGTTTGAAAAATTTATCTAAATTCCCACTTTAAACTCGGAATTTAACTGAGTTCCGACTTGGAACTCGGAATTTAACTAAATTCCGACTTAGAACAAGTTAATTAAATTCCGATTTTTGTGCTTGAAAATTTAGTTAAATTCCGAGTTCAATGTCGAAATTTAGTTATGTGTTCAAGTTAGAATTTAGTTAAATTCTGAGTTCAAAGCAGGAATAAAAAAAAAATCTTGTTGGCCCGTAGTAAGTAAACACGTTCGTAGAAATTCCCTTGGATGATAAATGAACAACTTTTTAGCTTTTCAATATATTTCAAATTGAAATAAATAACAGTTTTTCGGTATGTCTGTACTCTTTTGTGTATGTTTTAGTTTTGATTTGTTCCAGACCAACATTTGACATTTTAGTTCTATGTTTAAGAAGTTCGCAAAGCCGCATAAAATGCCTGAAAAATCAAGGAAAAGTCGCAGCTAAAAACATTTATTAAAAAAATCTGTTTTTCTTAACGGCCTTGAAAATAAAAAAAAAATGGACAAAAAAGTTACTTTTAGGATTTAGTCGTGCTTTAACTAGGTTTTCAAAGTGTTGGCTGTTTGCCCGACGTATACATCACTACAGTCTTGGCAAAGCGTTTCGTGAATTATATTGCTTTGAACAAACACTCTTTTAAATTCTACTTTATTTTAGACACAGGGCAATTTTGTATTGTATATAAAGTGATTAAAACGTGAATTTAGTTAAATTCCGAGTTCAAAGTTGGAATTTTGTTAAATTCCGAGTTGAAAGTAGGACTTTAGTTAAATTCCGATTTTAAAGTCGAAGTTTAGTTAAATTCTGAGTTTAAAATGGGAATTTAGTTAAATTCCGATTTCAAAGTCGAAATTTAGTTAAATTCCGAGTTTAGAGTGGAACATTCCGACTTTTAAGTCGGAATTTAACTAAATTCTCACTTTAAACTCGGAATTTAACTAAATTTCGACTTTGAACTCGGATCTTAACAAAATTCCGATTTTAAACTCGGAAAATTGTCGGCTCTTCTATGCGAAGACGTAGAAGAAATTTAACTAAATTCTGACTTTGACTTTGAACTCGGAATTTTACCAAACTCCTACTTTGAACTCGGAATTTAACAAAATTCCGACTGTAAACTCGCAATTTAACGCGGAATTTAACTAAGTTCCGACATTGAACTCGGAATTTAACTAAATTTCAACTTTAAACTCGGAATTTAACGAGGAATTTAACTAAATTCCGAGTTTGAATTTGGAATCTAACTAAACTCCGACTTTAATCTCGGAATTTAACCAAATTCCGACTTTAAACGCAGAATTCACCCAAATTCCGACCTTAAACTCGAAATTTAACTGAATTTAGACTTTAAATTCGGAATTTATCTTAGTTCCGACAGTGTACTCGGAATTTAAATAAATTCCAACTTTAAACTCGGAATTTAAGAAAAAAAAATCTTGTTGGCTTTTCTATACGAAGGCGTAGAAGGAATTTAACAAAATTCTTATTTTAAACTCACAATTTAACTGAATTCTGACTTTAAACTCGGATTTTAAGAAAAAAAATCTTGTTGGCCCTTCTGCGCCTTCGTATAAATTCAAAAGCAATTTTTCTGTATATATTTAGGAATTTATTGCTCAATTTTCCTTGATTTTAATATCCATTAAAAAAAACATATTTTTAAAAACTGATATCGACATCTTAAAAATCCAATTAGAGCACAATTAAAAAAAAATTAAATTTTTTTATCTTTAAAAACTGTTTTGTCTAGTATCTTTGATTTCAATGGCCGTTAAAAAAACAGTTTTTTAATTTAATATTCTTCTTTCCAGCTAACAGTTTTTCTTGATTTTTAAATCAATTTATGTGAGTTTACGAACTTTTTGCACATAGAACTTGGCTAAAATACACACAAAAGAGCGTAAAAATTGTTATTTATTTCATTCTGAAATAAACTGAAAACCTAAAAAAGTAATTCATATGTCTCCTAAGGGAATTTTTGAACAGTTTTTTCATGAATGTTTTTGTTTTTGTGCATTTCGCCCATTTATAATTTCTATAAACCCCAAATTTAATTTAGAATGTTTATAAAAATCAAACAAAAAAGTAAAAAAAATCTCTTTTGAAGAAAAAAAACAATCAAAAACACCTGATTTTTATCACATTTTATAAAACATAAACTTAGTACAGATAAAATCAATAAAAAGGTGTATGAATTTTCCTTATTTTTATCTTGAAAGAAACGAAATGCTAAAATGTCTCTTTTTTTCCTTTTTAAAACGCTTTTAAAACGAGGATTTTTAATTGAATTTTCTCCATTCTTTCTTTATTTTCGGGCGTTTAAAGCGATTTTAAGTACTTTTTAATCTTGACCTTGAACAAAACAGTAAAACAAAAAGAACAAGAAACAACAGAAAAACAAAAGAGCGTATAAATTCTTTTTATTTAAATCTGAAATTAACTAAACACCTAAAAAATTTTTTTTTTATCATTTACGGTTATTTCTGAACACTTTTTTGTTTTTGTTATCACTCACGCAACTTTTTTTTTTGCCCGATGTAGACACTGTTGCAACTCACTTTTTTTTACCTGGGTATTATGCCTCAATCCGATTTTTTTGTGTTTCTTTTGTTATTAGAGACCGAGTTTCGCACTATTTCCAGTAAAATTATTAAAACCCTGAAAAGGGCTCGGACGAAACACCTAGTTAACGTTTCGGCAACTTTTCTGTTGCCTTCTTCAGAACAATCTACAAGAAAAATAATTTAGAAATTTTGAATTTATAATTCTCAGCTTTTTTTTAACCCTTTACAGGGTTAATTTGTATTCTCAATAATTTTACTGGGAATAGTGCGAATTTCGGTCTCTAATAACAAAAAAAAAAAAAAAAAACAAAAAAAAATTAATAATCAGCCTCAAAGATTTAGGAGTTATCACTGTTATTTACTGTGGTTATTGCATTTTCTTTTTGGAATAAAACTGAACCATTGTACCAAGCGAGGCTACCATTAACCTACATTAAACAATAATTCTTCATTTTCTTCATCGCGTCGTGTCGAGTTGTTATTAATTGAAACTAGTTTGACACCGTTCGCTTTTAATGGTATACCCGGTATCTTGTCGGAGGAAATTCGGTTTCCTTCGCGGTGATATAGAAAAATAATATTTCGTGATTTTTTGCACTATGGTATTCCTCACGTAACCACCATGTCCGCTAATAAAAATAAATAATAGGTGTGCCATTGTGGTAAAATAATTGCCGATTTTCGTTTCAAGGCAGGTAGCGCATGACGCGCATAATACGCACCTTAATAAGCAGCAATATAAAAATTGAATGAACAATTAGTTTGTGGTGTGGTGGTGCGATTTGGTTTTGGTTGGTACCCGATAATAATCGTTTTGCTGTTGAACCGGCGAGCAAAAATTATTTTCTTCTTATTTGCTTCAAACAAGAATTTCAAGTTTTATGGTAACTTGAGTAAGGCAAAGTGAAACTATCGTTTTCACCGTTTTAGACGACTTAAAAGAGCATCGGACAGAAAAGTGTTCAATAATATTGACTATTGAGCATGGTTCAAATTGTCTTCTTTTCGGTGATTTTAATTTCCAAATTTGACGGTCGATTTAGTTTTATAAGTGATTTACGTAAAAGGTGATAAACAACCGGTACCGTTAGTACCATAACATGCATTCCATTGGTGCAACAATATCCTTGCCATTTCAATGTTGCTATTCACTCGCTCGGCAGGTACCAGGATTTCATTACTATTCTTACCATTATCTATTTGCGTAATCTCAGTTTAAGGAAGTCACTTACCATTATTGCTGGACCGAAATTCCCTCAAGTGCTACCTCGAAACGTAAATAATTCATTAAATGGACGCGCCTTGGTCTTAGCATTGAATTAATGCAACAATTTTTGTGTTTCAGCAGGATGGAATTGCAAAAGAACCAGACTAAAATTAACATGGACAATGGCAAGCAGCAGCAGCAGCCGCCGCAGCAGCAGCAGCCGTGGTACGGATCTAAGACTAGTTGTGACTCTGAAAAAAGGTGAGAGACAACGTTTTGACTTTTCCTATATTATCACATTTCTTTTTGAAAAAAAACTAAGTGATAATGGAGAGCGGTTTTGCAACCGATAAAAAACAACAGTTGTTTTTAATTTGAAATTAGCAGTATTGTTTGCAGTAAATTAACCGTAACATTAAGGCTAAGGCTGCAGCAGGATTGCGTAAATCGTGATTTCACCGTTGCTTCTAAAGTTATTTAAATCAGATTGCCGTTAATTGTTGCGTCTAAAAAAATTTATATATTTCGACCTCTCGGTACTCCGGATTCATTATAAAATTTTGTTTGAAGGTTAGAAAGTCTAGTTGCTTGCAATTTATGCATGTACGAAAAGTACTGGTTTGGAATGTTAATAAGTGATTAATGAGGAATACCTTCTTCATCAATAAATTTAATTATGAATACCTTCCTCAATAATAAATGTCTTGTATTTGCCCAGTGACTTTCCCAGGTACGAAGTCCTAGAAACCTCTTCAAATGTAACAGTTATTTGAAGCTTTTTGTTTTCTCCTCTATAATAACATCGTCAGTTTTTTTCTTCTTTATGTCCTTTCAATTTCTTTATTACTGCTTTTTTAATAATTTATGTTTCTATTAAAAATATTGCGTCTTCTATTTGCTGTGACAGTTTCTTTAACACCACGTTCCGGCGAATTAAATATTTCTTCCTCCTCCAAGTAACCAACAAAAAAGAAGAAATTGCAATCAATAAAGTGATTTTCGGGCTTCAAAACCGTAGTTCAATGGAATTTCTTCCTGACGTTTCGGCTACAGCTGCGGCAGACATTATCAAAGGCGATGAGGCAATGGCCGAAGTGATCTTCCGTGCTTCCCGACGTTGACTGATTCGACTGTGGTGAGCTCCGTGGTATTTATTCCTCCGCCACCGCGCTGCAGTGGAGGAACTGGGGTGGGGGTGAAAGTCTTCACAGTCTTAAGAAAAACGGTTTGCCTTCCTCTTCTGCTGTAACTATTTCCGTTCTCCCTTTCTTGTTGCTTTTTCTTTTAATTTTTTTTATTTTTTCGTATTTCTTTATGACGCTTTGTCATGATTTACTCAACGTTTTGTTTTTCAATTTTTTTTTCATCGAAATAAATTAGATTTGTCAATGGAGATTCATTCGTTTGAGAATATTTTGACCCAAATCGCACTTTTTCAATGAGACAATTTTGGCTTAAAACTGTGTTTTAACTATTAATTATCCTTCTCTTTTATACGGTTCTAGCTCGAAATGGAACCTTTAAAACACCCGTCAAAAGTTGTTTTTATTAAAAGAATTTTAGTCCAAAAAAGGATCTGTTTTTATAATATTTTACATGATTTTTGTTCGAACTTTGTTCTGTTTTCAAATTATTTTTTATTTATTTATTCTTCTATTATTCTTTGTCATGATTTATGCAACTATTCATTCTTTCTTTTTTTTGTCGATCTAAATTGACATTTTCAATGGGATCATTCGTTTGAGGTAATTTTAACCCAAAATCGAACTTTTCCAACAAGTGGACAATCGTAATCTATAATGATTTGTAATAAGATAATTTTGGATCAAATATGTGTTTTTTGACGATTTATGATTTTTGAATATTAAGTATTTAAGCCTCTTTTTTTTCTATAATTTCTGCCTATTTCAGTAGGCGAATTTTTTTCGGTGCTTTTCGTCGTTTTTTATTTACAATTTCTGTTTTTTATTGTTTATAATTTTTTATTCTTATTTTTTTGTCACATTTTCTGCAATTTTTTTCTTGTTTAGATGTCTTTTTTATTGCTCCGAATTGGACTTTTTATTGAGTTTTTTCTTTTAAGGTCTCAAAATTTTCCAAAAAATATATAATAATTGTAACGCTCTTTTCTTTTTAATTTACGTTTAATCTTTATCATGATTTACTCAACTTTTTCTTTTTCAATTTTTTTTATCGAACTAAAATGAAATTTTACAACGGATTTTCATTCGTGTCAGGTTAGAGCTTTCCCAACGAGTGAACAGTAATAATCTATATCGATTTGTATAATGAGCCAATTTTGGCTCAAAACCTGGCATTTTTAATGATTAATGATTCATAATTTTTATTTTTTTTTTTCATACGATACTTTCTCGAAATAAGTCTTATCAAACAGGAGTCAAGAGTCGATTTTTATTGAAAGAATTTTGCTCAAAAAAAGCCTTTTTTTCAATTTTTAACACTATTTTGGCTTAAAATTAGGAATATTTTTAATTTATGCTTTTAACTGTCTGCCTCTTTTAGACAGGTTTTGCCCTAATTTTTGCCTATTTCAGATTGATTTCTTCCAATGCCTTTTGTCGTCCTTCTTTTAAAAGTTGTATTTTTTATTGTTGTTTTATTGTTTATAATTTTTTTATTACTATTCTTTGTCACGTTTTCGGCAATATATTCAAGCAATCGTTTTCCTTTTTTTTCTTTAATTAAAATAGATCAATATTTATTATTAACCTAATTTGGACTTTTTCTTGTTTTTTTTCTCGAAGCCTTAAAATTAAAATTTTCCAAAAAAAGAAACTATAATTAGAAAGTAAATTATTTGATTCTTGATTTTTCAAGCTTTTTATACGATTTTACCGCGATATAAACCTTTTCCAACTAGCCAAAAATGATTTTTATTGAGAGACTTTTGTGTCACAAAAACCTTTGGACCTCTTTTGTACTTTTTTTTTATAATATTCAGAACTTTTCAATTTTCTTAACTTTTCTAGTTTTGAATTTGTACTTTAGTAACTGTTTCGTCTTATTTTTCTTTATTCGTCACATTTTTTTTACTCTTGTGCCTTCCTCTTCCGCTCTAACCATTTTACGTCTTCTCTTCTTTTGTTGTCTTTTTTTTTAAACCTTTTTCATTGTTTTTAAAATTTGTAATTTCTCTATTAGTCCTTGTCATGACTTACTTAACTTTTTGTTCTTTCGTTTTTTTTCATCAAACTAAATTGAATTTTTCAATGGCCTTATTCGTTTGAGGTAAATATAATCCAAAATCGAACTTATCCAACAAGTGAACACGTTTTTTATACGGTTTTGACTCGAAAAACTACCGGGGAATAAATACCACGGACCTCACCACAGTCGAATCAGTCAACCTCGAGAAGCACGAGAGATCACTTCGCCCATTGCTTCATCGCCTTTGATAATGTCTGCCGCAGCTGTAGACGAAACGTCGAGAAGAAATTCCATTGGACCACGGCTTTAAAGCCCGGAAAACACTTTGGATTGTATTTTGACCGGCCGTGAAAGCCTAGACAGTCTTACAAAAAAAAAAACTGTTTGCTTTCCTCTTCTGCTGTAACTATTTGCGTTCTCCTTTTCTTATCCCATTTTTTTCATATTTCTTTATTATTCTTTGCCATGATTTACTCAACTTTTTGTTTTTTAATTTTCCTTTTATCGAAATTAGATTTGTCAATGGAAATTCATTTGTTTGAAAATATTTTGACCCAAATCGAACTTTTTCAATGAGTGAACAATTGTGATGTATATGGATTCGTAATGAGAAAATTTTGGCTTAAAATTGTGTTTTTTAACGATGAATTATTCTTCTTTTTATACGGTTCTAGCTCGAAATGGAACTTTTAAAACACGCGTCAAAAGTTAATTTTTTTTTTATTGATTTTGGTCTAAAAAAGGACCTGCTTTTGTAACACGATTTTTTTTCGATCTCTTTTTCAAATTCTTTTTTCATATTGTTTTTTTATTCTTTTATTATTCTTTATCATGATTTATTCAACTATGCGCTCTTTATTTTTTTATCGACCTAAATTCACATTTTCAATGGGAAGTACACAATCGTAATCTATAATGAGTCTTAATAAGATAATTTTGACTCAAAATTGTGTTTTTTGACGATTTATGATTCTTGATTTATTAAGTATTCGTAGGTTCTGTTATGAAATGAAACTTTTAAAACACGAACCTAAAGATGGTAACTTTTTATTGAATAAATTTTAATCCAAAGAAGTACTTTTGCAAGATTTTACACGATGATGGCTTGAAATTAAGAATATTTTAAATTTGTACTTCTGACTCCCTACCTTTTTTTTTCTATAATATCTGCCTATTCCAGATTTGTTTTGATGCTTTTCTTCGTTTTTCATTTACAATCTCTGTCTTTTATCGTCTACAATTTCTTATTCTTTGTCACGTTTTCTGCAATTTTTTCCCTGTCTTTTTTATTGATCCAAATCGGACTATTTATTGGGTTTTTTTTTCTTTAGAGGTCTCATAATTTAACTTTTCCAAAAAAACATATAATAATTGTAACGCTCTTTTCTTTTTTACTTTTAATATTTATAGTAAAGCAAAAAGTTGAATAAATCATATATTCAACTTTTTGCTTTTTCAATTTTTTCTATCGAACTAAACTGGAATTTTACAACGGATTTTCATTCATTTCAGGTTAAAACTTTCCCAACGAATGAACAATTATAATATATATCGATTTGTATAATGAGCCAATTTTGGCTCAAAATCACGTTTTTTAATGATTAATTATTCTTAATTTTTAAGTTTTTTTTTCATACGGTACTTTCTCGAAATAAGTCTTATCAAACAGGAGTCAAGAGTCGATTTTTATTGAAAGAATTTTGCTCAAAAAAAGCCTTTTTTTCAATTTTTAACAAGTATTTCAGATTGTTTTCTTCCAATGCTTTTTGTCGTTCTTCTTTTAAAAGTTGTGTTTTTTATTGTTGTTTTATTGTTTATAATTTCTTATTACTATTCTTTGTCACATTTTCTGCAATATATTCAATCAATCTTTTTCTTTTTTTTCTTCAATTAATATAGATTAATATTTATCATTGATCTAAATTGGACTTTTTATTGGGCTTTTATTTTTTCGAAGCCTTTTAAACTAAACTATAATTAGAAAGTAAATTACTTGATTCTTGATTTTTCGAGCTTTTTATACGATTTTGCCCCGATATAAAACTTTTCCAACTAGTCAAACGTCAATTTTTATTGAGAGAATTTTGATTCACAAAAACCTTTTGGCCCTCTTTTGTACTTTTTTTTTAATATTCATTTCTTTTCAATTTTCTTAACTTTTCTAGTTTGGAATTTGTACTTTTGTAATTGTCTCTTCTTATTTTTTTTAATCTTAATTTTTTCATTTTTCAAATTCTTTCTTGTTCTCGTTTTAAAAATTTTAATATGCTCTATTATTCTTTGTCATGACTTACTTAACTTTTTGTTCTTAGATTTCTTTTCATCAAACTAAATTAGATTTTTCAATGGTCTCATTCGTTTGAGGTAAATTTAACCCAAAATCGAACTTTTGCTCGAAAAATCGATCTTTTGCTCTTACAAATATTGTGCCTTCTATTTGCTGTGACAGCGAGTAGTGGCAGTAAGTATTTTTTCCTCCTCTAAATAGCTTACTACTGTAACTATTTCCCTTCTCGTCTTCCCTTCCTTGTTGTTTTTTTTCAAGTTTTTCTTTTTTTTTTGTTTTTTTTTATTAATCATATTTTTTTTTTATCCTTTGTCATGATTTGCTCATCTTTTTTCATCGAACTAAATTTGGCTTTTCCATGGATTGTCATTAGTTTGAGGTATTTTTAACCTAAAAATCGAAATTTTTGTCGGTGTTTTTTAACGATTAATGATTATTGCCTTTTAAAGTTTTTTTATACGATTCTGGCTCTAATTAGAAATTTTGAACACGAGTCACGAGTCGATTTTTATTGAACGAGTTGTGGTCCAAAAAAGGGTTCTTTTTGTGGATTCTGTTTTTTTCCTGTTCTTCTGTAATTTTCTATTCTTATTCTTTGTCATGTTTATTGCATTTTTTTCATATGTCTTTTTTAATTATCTAAATTGGACCTTTTACTGTGTTTTTATTCTTTCGAGGTTTCAAAATTGAACTTTTAAGCTTTTATACGGTTTTAGCCCGATATAAAACTTTATGCAACCAGTTTGGTTAAAAAAAGCTTTCTATACAAAAGTTTAAGACAATTTTGGCCTTAAATTATAAATATTCTAGTTTTTGAATTTTTTTTAGATTTTTTTTATAATTTTGGGATTTTTTCAATTTTTTAACATTCGTAATTTTTAATTTACATTTTTGTAATTTTTATTCTTTTCTCTTTTCTATGGTGTTTTTACTCTTCACATGTCTTTATTCTCATTTTTTTTCTTCCTTATTTTTTGCTAGCTTTTTCTCTTTTTTATTTTTTCATATTTATTTTTTAACGATTTAAATTGCACTTTGAATGGTTTTCCTTATTTCGAGATAATTTCGATCCAGGATTGCACTTTTCCAAAGCGTAAATACTTGTAAATAAGCCATTCACTTATTATTGTCCTCAAGTAGGCGTTGGAAAATTGACTTTGACCGTTTTATCGTATCTTCTCAACATGTGCTAAAAGGAGATGGGTATAAAAAAATAAAGTCGTTTTTATTGAAAAAATCTCGGTCCAAAAACCGACGAAAATTTTTACACGATATTGGTTTGGAATTAGAAATGTTTTAAATTTGTATTTCTAATTTTCTGCCTCCTTATTCGACGTTTTTTTTTTTATAATTTCTACCCATTTTGTTTTTTCTTTCGGTGCTTTTCATCGCTTTTTATTTAAAATTTGCATTTTTTTATTGTTTGTAATTTTCTATGCTCATTCTTTTCCACCTTTCTGCAATTTGCTTTATGTTACTTTTATTGATCTGAATTGTACTTTTTATTGGGTTTTTATTCTTTTGGGGTGTCAAAATTGAGCTTTTCCAAAAAAATAAACTATGTGTTAAACGTAAATTGATCTGCATGTGTAAAACCTTTTCAACTAGTTAAAATCAATTTCAATGAGAGAATTTAGTTTAAAAAAAAATTTCTTAGAAAAGTTTCAGAAGATTTCGAGTTTTTTGGAGTTTTTCAGATTTTTTTAACTTTTGTACTTTTGTAGCTTTATAATTTCGTTCTTATTGTTCTTTCGTTCTTCATATTTTGTACTCTTATTTTTAATCTTATTTTTTGTTTCTTCATTTTTTTTCGTTTTTTATTTTTTGAGACAATTTTTATCCAAGATATCTGTATTTTACAGAATACTGCAATTTTTTTTAGATGACGTTCATACAAGTGCAAACCGGCATCGAACTTAATTTATTTCGCAAGTTCTGATCTAAACTAATCTGGGGATGGGCACAAATGCAAAATGATGGTTCATCAGTCGTTTAAAAGCTTCAAAACAACCTTTTTCATAGTACCGACTGCTAAAAATTGATTTCTGTATTTTCCAGTGATCTGCATCAAAAATTACTATTGTTCAGGTTTGTTTCTCTTCTGCAGTGACTATTTTCATTTTCTCTTCCTTGTTTCTTTTTTTCTTTTTTCAAGTTTTTCTTTCATGGTTTTTATTTTTCATATTTTTCTATTATTCTTTGTCGTGTTTCTATTATTCGTTGTGTATGGTTAGTCGTAAGTCTTTGCCGTATTTAACTTACGACTAACCATTCTCTTTCTTTTTCATACCTACAGTTTTGGCTCAAACACTAAAATGCAATATAGAACTTTTAAAACACGAGCCAAAAGTAGATTTTTATTGATAAAAATTTGTACCAAAAGAAGGCAATTTTTTGCAAATTTTTTAAAATGAAAAATATGTAAGTTTTGTGATTTTGACTATTTCTTTGGCCATATTTTTTTCTATTATTTGTACAATTCCAAATGTTTTTGCTTTCGATGCTTTTCATCGATTTTTATTTGAAATTTCCGTTATTTAATGTTTTTTTTATTGCTTAAAATTCTTTGCCACGTTTCCTGCAATTTTTTCTTTTCTTTATATGCCTTTTTAATTGGTATAAATTGCTTTCTTATTGTGTTTTTATTCTTTAGAGTAAACTTTTCTAAAAAAATAAACTATAGTGTAGTATCAAGTTTTTCATATAGTTTTAAAAATAGTTTTAGTCGATTTTTGGTCCAATATTAGGTATATTATATATTTGTTCCTCCAACTACTTCTTTTTACTATTTTTTTCATAATTTTGAGATTTTTTTAATTTTCTTAACTTTTGCCGTTTTTAACTTGTACTCTTTTGTAGTTTTCATTTTTTCCTTCTTATTGTTTGTTTATTCGTCATATTTCTTTATTCTTATCCTTTGTTCGGTTCGTTTAATTTTTTTGTTCTTTTATTTCTTCTTATCGATCTAAATTTAATTTTGACTGCGTTTTTATTCTGTTCGATCTATTTGTTAACAGATTTGGTAAATCTCTTCTGATTTGGCCTGCAAGAAAAACGACTGGTTGCATCTTTCCTTTACTTTTTAGGATTTTTAGGTCATTTAGGACTTTTTTGTACATATTTAAAATATTTGTTCTTATTTACTAATTTGTTTATTTTTTTTAGCAATTGTGACTCTTTCATGACATACCAATCTAAAGACCCCATCATCAGTATTCCTCTGGATAAAGTTCCTAACAAAGACAAAGTACTTGAGAATGGCGGTGGACATGGCCACGGGATTCCTGTCGAACATCCAACTTCGTAAGTATTTGTAACATACTTTTTTTTAATGTCATTAAATTAAAATAAAAAAATTACATTTGTGACGTATCTGGCTTCTAAAATTGACTTTTAATTGGGGCATATAAAACCAGATTAATCACTTCTAAATAATTGTGAATTTTGGCATATAACGATTTGGTGGTTTCAAATTATTGAAAAAGATTATTTTTCAGTATTTTGTAAAGTGAGTCAGTAGAGATTTAGAGAAAAAAATTAGGGGCTAACGAGCAAGTAATTAGGGGATTGTTTTACCCTTAAAAATAATGATGAATTATAGCAAGCAATTTTTTTCACGTTTTGAGTCACTATTTTGTTGTTTCTTTTTAACCGAATTTCGTACAGATTTAGGGGCCTTTGAGGATTCAAAAGTGACGTTTTTATTTACGGGTTATGCAACTAAAACCTTGAAGAATGATAGACTAGAGACGGACTAGAAAATAAAGTAGTGTTCTACTTGATAATTTTTAAAATAGCAGCAACGGTTACATTGATAACGCGAATTAAATAAACTTTAGGGGTAGCAATATGCTCCCTTAGTATTCTTTAGTAAAACTAGACATTTAGGGGCTTCAATAAAAGTTTCTTAAAAAAAGTTTACGTCCATTGTGGCAGCTAGAGTTCTGGAATTGTGTTTTCCAAAACCTAGGCGCTCCTGAAGTAACGAAAACAACAACAAATTGCTTCCTAAATTTGCATTGACAATATGAATTGCAAAAAAAATTAGGGGCCTCGTGCTTCAGTAAGTGCCTATGAGTTAATGCATATTCAAGAACTTCAAGAAAAATGTCTTAAAAAAGTTTACTTGCATTGTGGCAGCTGGAGTTCTGTAATTTTGTTTTCGAAACCTAGGGTCTCCTGAAGTAACCAGAACAACAACAAAACATTTCTTAAATTTGCATTGACAACATGAATTGCAAAAATTTAGGGGCATCACGCTTCAGTAAGTGTCTTTGAGTTAATGCAAATTCAAGAGCTTCAAGAAAAGTTTCTTAAAAAAATTTACCTCCATTGTGGCAGCTAGAGTTCTGTAATTTTGTTTCTCAAAACCTAGGGGCTCCTGAAGTAACCAGAACAACAACAAAACGCTTCTTAACTTCGCTTTGACAACATGAATTGCAAAAAAATTAGGGGCAGCGTGCTTGAGTAACTGCCTTATAGTTAATGCAATTTCAAGAGCTTCGAGAAAAGTAAAAAAAAATAAGATTATTGAAGCAGCTAGGGGGCACTAGAGGCCCCTAAAGGCTGGAGGTTTTGTTGTTGTTTATCAAAACCTAGGAGCTCCTGAATGCTGATAGTTTCTCTAAAAATTGTTTAATAAAATAAATATTGTAATTTTTAAGCACCAACCAAAGTCTGTTTAAGTATGTACTGACAACTTTTATTTGTAAAAAAAATAGGGGCTGAACAACCTGTGAATTTCTTAGGCATTTTGTTGCATATTTTTAAATTCCATCATTATTAACATGTTATTGTAAATTTCTTGATATATTTGGTGCAAATTTCTTTGGTAAACACTGTAAAGTAGACTCTGATTGTTTTTTAGGTATCTCGAGACCCTAATGCACCTACTGAAGGGCAACGTAGGTTCCGGCATCTTCGCCATGGGCGACGGTATCAGGAACGCGGGCATCATCCTCGGCCCCATCGTGGTTCTAATCCTGGGAGTGATATGCACCCATTGCCAGCACCTTTTGGTAAGCATTTTGCCCTCATTATAGTGAGTGGTCCAGTTTTTTTATTGACCTTGTGTAAACATACGGCCCAATAAGCACAGAGCGTTATTAGGGCCACAATTAAGACGCCCACAACAGTACCACCAAAACAGGATGTGCTCAATCTGGGGCCCCACAAATTCCAGAAAAGTTTGTTTTATTGCGTGATTTGCTCTTAATTCCATCGAACGAGCTATTATAATTTAATGGGGCAATAATGGCCTGGGGCTTGTGTTATTGAAATAATCAAGTCCAGGTAGGTAATTATTGGTTTAACCAGACTGAACCAGTAAATAACGTTCCCAATGGGTATATTTACATATTCATATGGTTGACTTATGCAAATCGCCACTATAGGTGTACCGTGTTTGATCTTGAGAATCGACACTAATATGCCTATTTAACGAACCTGTTTGCTGGTTAGATTCCTCAGAAGTCGCAAATTTTTTGAAGATCAATACACTCATTTTATTGACCGAAGACATTCCTCGGCTGTTGATTCAGCTGATTTGATCGCAAAAATGAATAACAACACGCAAATTTTCTTTTCCGTATCGTTGATACGGTCAATTAGCAAAATTCCTGAGAAGTAGCACGTCTAACCTACCATTTTAAACGATTTTCCATTGTTTGAAATGGTAGGTGCAGGTTTAGCAAATTACCAGTTTAGGTTTGGAAATCCTGGCTTGTTATGCAACTGTTGTTTGAGAGGATTTTGTGTTGATGCCTAAGAAGCCTGCATTATCTCACGTATCGTATACCATAATTCTGCAGAAAGCAGAATATATGAATTAGCAGCAAAAGAGAATATAAGTTATCAATAAATAACGATAGAATAAAGTGAGCTATCTAATATAACGTAAAAACACTGATGTTAATATAACGTGAGTAATTCTGTCGTTAGTGTAACTTTAGTATTACTAACATTAGTATAACGTCAGTAATACTAACGTTAATATAACTTCAGTAATCCCTATTGGAAAATTCCGGTCAGTTCAGTTCGGCGACAGTATTCGATATCTTCGTAACTATAAGTTATCAATAAATAACGACAGTATAGCGTGAATTATCTAATATAACAGAAATGCACAACACACTGATGTTAATATAACGCCTGCGATTCTAACGTTTATGTAACCTTAGTAGTACTAACGTTAGTAAATGTGCGTAAGCCTAACGCTAGTATATCGTCAGTAATCGTAACGTTGATGTAACTTCAGTAATCCTCATCGGTAAATTCACGTGGGCCCAGTTCGGCAACAGCATGTCGGAGAGCACGTCTAATCCAATATTTCAAATGATTTCCCATTGTTTGAAATGTTAAGTGCAGGGTTAGCAAATTGCCAGTGTTGGTTTGGAATTTCTGGTTTGTTATGCAACTGTTGTCTAAGGGGATTTTGGGTTGATGCCTAAGAAGCCTGCAATATCTCACGTATTATGTACCAAAATCCTACAGCAAGCAGAGGATATGAGAGTGATGAAAAGAAATTTCCTAAATTTGAACTATAAGTTATCAATAAATAACGATAATATGACGTGAATTATCTAACGTGAATACAAAAGACACTGGTGTTAATATGACGTCAGTAATTCTGTCGTTAATGTATGACGTCAGTAATTCTGTCGTTAATGTAACGTTAATAATGCTAACATTAGTATGACGTCAGTAATACTAACGTTAATATAACTTCAGTATTATTTATTGGTAAATTCAGGTGAGTTCAGTTCGGCGACAGTATCTTATCATTTTTTTTGATAATCGCATATTAAGAAAAAACTTTATAACCTACCTATAATCAAATATTAATTTGCCACTTGACAAATGCTTAAGTGAAAAAACTACATAACCTACATAAAAAAAAACATCAATTTGTCATCATTTTTAATGTAATTTTTAATAACGTCAGACATAAGTGATATAATGAGGTTAATATAATCCTCAGTAATTCTAACGTCACTATAACATCAGTAGTGCTAAGTTTAGTATAACGTCAGTAATCCTAATAATATATAAATATACCTTCAGTAGTCCCTGTCAATTGAAATTTAGCTCTAATAAACTAATGTGTTGCGTTATTATTCTCTTCCATTAAATGTGCTTTAATCACTTTAGCAATGAACAATTATGGCATTCTTTCATCGTTTGACTGAACACATGAAATTTGTGTTGTGTGGTAATTCGCCAGTAGAATAGAACTAATAACATAATTCTAACGTCGGTTTTCAGCATGAAACGTTAATTTTACTGAGTACGGTCAATAGAGACTTAACTTTATAAACATATATTAATAGACGTAGCATAATCGAGTTATTATATTAATTTATCTTAAAAATGACCTTAATTTGAGGCCGCATTGAGAGAAAATTTTTGTATCTAGAAATAACGTCAGACATAAGTGGTATAATGACGTTAATATAATGCTAACGTTAATGTAACCTTAGTAATACTAACGTCAGTATAACGTCAGTGATGCTAAAGTTAGTATAACGTCAGTAATCCTAACGTTAATATAACTTCAGTAGTCCCTGTAAACTAAAATATAGCTCTAATAAAAGATGTCAATTAGTAATGTTGAAAACACGTAGTTTCTTTACCATTAAATGTGCTTTAATTACTTTATTAATGAACAACTCTGACATTCTCTCATGCCCCTCTCATGAAAATGCCAGTAATTTTAATGTTAATTTAACCTCAATAATTCTCACGTCAGTATAACGTCAGTAATGCTAAGGTTAGTATAACGTCAGTAATCCTAACATTAATATAACTTCAGTAGTCCTTGTCAATTGAAATATAGCTCTAATAAAACTAATGTGTTACGTTATTATTCTCTTCTTAAAAAGTTACGTTATTACGATGTCTACTTTAGTTCAAGTTAGTTCAGGTTAGTTCTGGTTAGTTCAGGTTAGTTCAGGTTAGTTAACGGTCTAATAACGATGAAAACACGTAATTTATTTCCATTAAACGTGCCTTAATCAATTTAGTAATGAACAACTATGACATTTTCTTATCGTTTGCCTGAACACATGAGAGTTGTGTAGTGTGGAAATTCCCCAGTAGATTAGAACCAATAACGTAATTCTGACGTCGGTTTTCAGCTTGAAACGTTAATTTTACTGAGTACGGTCCACACAGATTTATCTTTATAAACATATTTTAATAGACGTAGCATAATCGAGTTACTATATTAATTTATCTTAAAAATGACCTCAATTTGATGTCGCAATGAGAGAAAAAAGTTTTCATCTAGAAATATCGCCAAACATAAGTGATATAATGACGTTAATATAATGCCAGGAATTCTAACCTTAATGTAACCTCCATAATTCTAACGTCACTATAACGTCAGTAGTGCCAAAGTTAGTATAACGTCAGTAATCCTAACGTTAATATAACTTCAGTAGTCCCTGTCAATTCAAATTTAGCTCTAATAAAACTAATGTCTTACGTTATTATTCTCTTCTTAAAAAGTTACGTTATTACGATGTCTATTAATAATGTTGAAAACACGTAGTTTCTTTACCATTAAATGTGCTTTAATTACTTTATTAATGAACAACTCTGACATTCTCTCATGCCCCTCTCATGAAAATGCCAGTAATTTTAATGTTAATGTAACCTCAATAATTCTCACGTCAGTATAACGTCAGTAATGCTAAGGTTAGTATAACGTCAGTAATCCTAACATTAATATAACTTCAGTAGTCCTTGTCAATTGAAATATAGCTCTAATAAACCTAATGTGTTACGTTATTATTCTCTTCTTAAAAAGTTACGTTATTACGATGTCTACTTTAGTTCAAGTTAGTTCAGGTTAGTTCTGGTTAGTTCAGGTTAGTTCAGGTTAGTTCAGGTTAGTTAACGGTCTAATAACGATGAAAACACGTAATTTCTTTCCATTAAACGTGCCTTAATCAATTTAGTAATGAACAACTATGACATTTTCTTATCGTTTGACTGAACACATGAGAGTTGTGTAGTGTGGAAATTCCCCAGTAGATTAGAACCAATAACGTATTTCTGACGTCGGTTTTCAGCTTGAAACGTTAATTTTACTGAGTACGGTCCACACAGATTTATCTTTATAAACATATTTTAATAGACGTAGCATAATCGAGTTACTATATTAATGTATCTTAAAAATGACCTCAATTTGATGTCACAATGAGAGAAAAAAGTTTTCATCTAGAAATATCGCCAAACATAAGTGATATAATGACGTTAATATAATGCCAGTAATTCTAACCTTAATGTAACCTCCATAATTCTAACGTCACTATAACGTCAGTAGTGCCAAAGTTAGTATAACGTCAGTAATCCTAACGTTAATATAACTTCAGTAGTCCCTGTCAATTCAAATTTAGCTCTAATAAAACTAATGTCTTACGTTATTATTCTCTTCTTAAAAAGTTACGTTATTACGATGTCTATTAATAATGTTGAAAACACGTAGTTTCTTTACCATTAAATGTGCTTTAATTACTTTATTAATGAACAACTCTAACATTCTCTCATGCCCCTCTCATGAAAATGCCAGTAATTTTAATGTTAATGTAACCTCAATAATTCTCACGTCAGTATAACGTCAGTAATGCTAAGGTTAGTATAACGTCAGTAATCCTAACATTAATATAACTTCAGTAGTCCTTGTCAATTGAAATATAGCTCTAATAAAACTAATCTGTTACGTTATTATTCTCTTCTTAAAAAGTTACGTTATTACGATGTCTACTTTAGTTCAGGTTAGTTCTGGTTAGTTCAGGTTAGTTCAGGTTAGCTAACGGTCTAATAACGATGAAAACACGTAATTTCTTTCCATTAAACGTGCCTTAATCAATTTAGTAATGAACAACTATGACATTTTCTTATCGTTTGACTGAACACATGAGAGTTGTGTAGTGTGGAAATTCCCCAGTAGATTAGAACCAATAACGTATTTCTGACGTCGGTTTTCAGCTTGAAACGTTAATTTTACTGAGTACGGTCCACACAGATTTATCTTTATAAACATATTTTAATAGACGTAGCATAATCGAGTTACTATATTAATGTATCTTAAAAATGACCTCAATTTGATGTCACAATGAGAGAAAAAAGTTTTCATCTAGAAATATCGCCAAACATAAGTGATATAATGACGTTAATATAATGCCAGTAATTCTAACCTTAATGTAACCTCCATAATTCTAACGTCACTATAACGTCAGTAGTGCCAAAGTTAGTATAACGTCAGTAATCCTAACGTTAATATAACTTCAGTAGTCCCTGTCAATTCAAATTTAGCTCTAATAAAACTAATGTCTTACGTTATTATTCTCTTCTTAAAAAGTTACGTTATTACGATGTCTATTAATAATGTTGAAAACACGTAGTTTCTTTACCATTAAATGTGCTTTAATTACTTTATTAATGAACAACTCTAACATTCTCTCATGCCCCTCTCATGAAAATGCCAGTAATTTTAATGTTAATGTAACCTCAATAATTCTCACGTCAGTATAACGTCAGTAATGCTAAGGTTAGTATAACGTCAGTAATCCTAACATTAATATAACTTCAGTAGTCCTTGTCAATTGAAATATAGCTCTAATAAAACTAATCTGTTACGTTATTATTCTCTTCTTAAAAAGTTACGTTATTACGATGTCTACTTTAGTTCAGGTTAGTTCTGGTTAGTTCAGGTTAGTTCAGGTTAGTTAACGGTCTAATAACGATGAAAACACGTAATTTCTTTCCATTAAACGTGCCTTAATCAATTTAGTAATGAACAACTATGACATTTTCTTATCGTTTGACTGAACACATGAGAGTTGTGTAGTGTGGAAATTCCCCAGTAGATTAGAACCAATAACGTAATTCTGACGTCGCTTTTCAGCTTGAAACGTTAATTTTACTGAGTACGGTCCACACAGATTTATCTTTATAAACATATTTTAATAGACGTAGCATAATCGAGTTACTATATTAATGTATCTTAAAAATGACCTCAATTTGATGTCGCAATGAGAGAAAAAAATGTCCATCTAGAAATATCGTCAAACATAAGTGATATAATGACGTTAATATAATGCCAGTAATTCTAACCTTAATGTAACCTCCATAATTCTAACGTCAGTAGTGCCAAGGTTAGTATAACGTCAGTAATCCTAACGTTAATATAAATTCAGTAGTCCCTGTCAATTCAACTTTAGCTCTAATAAAACTAATGTCTTACGTTATTATTCTCTTCTTAAAAAGTTACGTTATTACGATGTCTATTAATAATGTTGAAACCCCGTAGTTTATTTCTATTAAATGTGCCTTAATCACTTTAGTAACGAACAACATTCTCTCATCGTTTGACTGAACTCATGAAAGTTGTGTAGTGTGGTAATTCCTCAGTAAATTAGAACCAATAACGTAATTCTAACATCGGTTTTCAGCTTAAAACGTAAATTTTACTGAGTGCGGTGCTCACCACATATTTAAATAGTATAGTAGCATGTAAAAATGACCTCAATTTGAGGCCATTTTGAGGGAAAAAATTTCGATCTAGAAATAACGTCAGACAAGTGATATAATGACGTTAATATAATGCCAGTAATCCTAACGTTAATGTATCCTCAGTAATTCTAACTATAATATCAGTAGTGCTAAGGTTAGTATAACGTCAGTAATCCTAATATTAATATAACTTCAGTAGTCCCTGTCAACTGAAATATAGCTCTAATAAAAGTAGTGTGTTACGTTATTATTATGTACTTAAAAAGTTACGTTATTACGATGTCATTTAGTAATGTCGAAAATACATAGTTTATTTCCATTAAATGGGGCTTAATCACATCAGTGAAAAAAGCTATGACATTCTCTAATCGTTTGATTGAGTACATGAAAGTTGTTTAGTCTGGTAACTCCCTAGTAGGAAAGATTCAATGACGTAATTCTAACGTCGCCTTTCAACTTGAAACGTTAATTTCAAGATTTTAAGTTAAAAATTCCATCCAAAAATAACGTCAGACATACGTGATTTTGCTATTTTATACAAGACAGAATTTCTTTACTGTGCCAATTAAAAACACTTTTTTTGCAAGGCGACTGTGACGTAACAATGACGCAAAATTGACGTATTGTTACGACACATGTTAGTATATTGCTTTGATGTGTTTTAAAATGGCTCTTTTTATGATGTCACTATATAATACTGCAATGACGCTAAAAGAACGTATTGTGTGGTCACAATCATAAATCAACATATAAATACGTAAATTTAATATCTTTCAGTTCGATCTATTAGATTTACCATAAACAAGGTTTTATTTTCACTATCTTTATGTTTCTGAGGCAAAATTGGTATGTTACTTTGTTGTCTTAAAAATGATGTTATTGTAATGTCACGGATATAACATCGCAATGACGTTAGAAACACGTAATTTTTTGACCAACTGGCGTTTATTGTCTAAAAAAAAATTATAACCGACAGTTTTTAACTTAATAAAAGAAAGTTTGTAGCCAGAGTTACATTGTCAAAGCAATGATGACGTCACTCTGATATCCTACCATGAAGTCGAAGTTACGTCACAAAGTGACGTAGCACATACTTGATGATTTTTTTGGCATTTATTTGCAGAAGAACCAATAATAAAGCCAGGCTAGTTCAGGTTGGTTCTGTCTTTCTAATCGTCAAAGTAGTGCTACCAGGAAACTTGACAAAATCAAACAATGACTTTAATTTGATGTATTTGATACGTCACATAGATTTTGGTTATTTGGTACCCCTAGATTTTTTTCTTCTATTTGATGTGCAATTACACACAGGTAAGCCGCGTTATAGTGGAAACAGAACCTAAACTTGACGTTTTCTCGTGACGTTCATTTTACCAAAAAATAAAAAACTCTCGAAATCTCTAAACCTCTATAAATAGCTCAAAAACTTGGTTGGGAGGAAACTCATTTTTCTCTGTTACTAACCTAAAACATTAATTTGACGTTATCTTGTGACGTTAATTTACCAAACTATAAAAAAACATCTCAGTCTAAACCTCTCTAGATTAGAGCTGTAAAAATAAAAAAATCTCAGAGTGTGTGTGCCTTTTAATTTAATGGATGGAGTGACGTAAAATTGACGTTATTGTTTGGTGCTTGAGTGCCAGAAATTTTGAGGTTGGTGCTTTGGTTGGGGGGAAACTTAATTCTCTATGTTACTTAGCAATGACGTTATTGTTTAATGCTTTGTATGTTCGAAATTTGGAAGTTGGTGCTTAGTAACCTCGGAAGAAAACATATTTTTCTGTTATCGAACAATGACGTTAGTTTGACGTTATCTTGTGATGTTAATTTTACCAAAAAATAAATAATTACAAGATTACGTGATTTTGTGTGCCTTTTGATTCAGTACTTGGAGTAACACGTTACTATAATGCTTCAAAATATCGTCAAAATGACGTCAAAGTGTAACGTCAAAGTTACGTTGGTAGTTGGTCGGGTAGAAAATAATTTTTCTGTTACCACGCTACTATGGTCAAATTGCAACGTCAGATTTACATGATTTTTGAATGATTGAGCGTTTTGTTTTGCAGATTAAACCGACGTCATATAAAAGTTACTTCCCTTTTTCAGTAAAATTACGTTACATTATTATCTAACGGAACAATCACGTGAGTCTGACGTCACCTTATTACCTAGCATTTGAACTTGGTCACGACTAAAATTGGCACGTTCACTAATAACACGTTTAATCCTTATAATAAAAATTATTTTATTTTTAAACTTGCCAACGTTTCTTCTAACCTTTCAAGTGCATCTTCACGGTCGATAGTAGAATTTTAATTTCTACACTCTTTAACTCTTTTTTTTTCAGCTTAAAGCGGCGAGAAACCTGAACGAGTACAAGAAACTGGAAGTTAGTCCTGACTTTGCCCGCACGGTAGAGCTCTGCTTCGAAAACGGCCCTCCACGGTTACAGGGTATGGCGAAGACCATGAGACGTTTGGTCAACTTGTTCTTGTGCGTCACTCAGCTGGGATTCTGCTGCGTCTATTTCGTCTTCATTTCGGAGAATATTAAGCAGGTAAGAGGAGACAACTTAGGATACCAAACTCAATCTACTAGTATAACGGGGCTTTATTAAAAAATGTCACAGAAAAGAATGACACTATCAAAGTAAACACACTTTATTTGTATCTGATTTTCATTTTAGGTCTTGGATTACTATGGTTACGTACTGGACGTCCATCTACACATGGCAATCATCCTTTTACCCATTCTGTTGACCGCTCTGGTAAGGAACCTGAAGTACCTGGCGCCCTTTTCCACTTTGGCTAACGCCCTCATGTGCGTGGGCATCATCATCGTCTTGTACTATGCGTCGCAAAACGTCCCCAGCGTCTCTGACCGACGCTATATCGCTGACTGGCAGCAGCTGCCTCTGTTCTTCGGAACGGCCATCTACGCTTTCGAGGGAATCGGTTTAGTCTTACCTTTGCAAAACGAAATGAAGGAGCCGAAGAAGTTCACCAAACCCGCCGGGGTGCTGAACTGTGGTATGGTGATCGTCACCGTGATGTACCTGGTGGTGGGGTGTCTCGCCTACCTCAAGTATGGAGACGACATTAAGGGCAGCGTGACCCTAAACCTTCCTCAGCATGAAGTGTAAGTTTGAAAATCTATTTCCAACAACAATATACTGATGATGATGTTTCAGACTGGCCCAATCGGTAAAAGTAATCATCCCTTGCGGGATTCTCCTGACCTACGCCCTTCAGTTCTACATAGCCGTTGACATCCTGTGGCCCAATATCCTGGCTTACCTCGGCCCTAACGTCAAGTATCCGGTATTCGCCGAGCTCACCTTCAGGTCTTTGTTGGTTCTGCTGACTTGTAAGTATCTTAAGGCCAGAAACAAATCCTCAAGGTTCTAAAACCAACATCCATTTTAGTCGTGCTGGCAGAAGCCATTCCGTTCCTCGGTCTTTTCATCTCATTGGTCGGGGCAGTAAGCAGCGCAGCTCTAGCTCTAATTTTCCCCCCTATCTTGGACATTGTGAGCTCCACGTCCTTCGGACAACTCTCCACTTATGCCATCATCAAGAACGGCGCCATTGTGCTGATTGGAGTGGTCGGAATGATCACCGGAGGCTACGAGAGCATCTCCGCCATCGCCAAAGCTTTCGGCAGCGATAGCTAGAGGATCCCAAAGACGAAAAAAGGGATTTTTTCAGGGCCGACTGGCCCTTTTTACGTCCGCCCGTTTTAGGGCGGGGCACGTCGCCTAGGCGTTTTGGAGAAGATTAACGAATTATCAACAGCATCAGGTTTAAAAATGATTAATTGTGATATTCTGTATTAAGTATTTTTGTGATTAAGTCTCTATGTGCCTGTTTAAGTTGTTTATTTTTTTTTGAGTTTTAGGGAACGTTGTTTATTGTGCACCTAATAAAGAAAGAAAACAAGTTTGTGATATTTTCAGTGGTTATCTTTGTCTCTCAGTAGTTGAGGTTGAGTTGTTATGAGAGTATTGCTTAATATAGATCTTAAATTTGCTGACAGTTGAACGAGTTTCATTTACAGGATAAATAAATAATCTGGTCGCCCTTACCTACCCACTCTCTTGATAAAATGGAATAAACCTATCCATTCACCCCAAAAGGGAAATAATATGAAATATTATCATTGATTTTTTTAATCAAAAACTGAATTGATCATAGATCAAATGTGTAAATAAACTGGTCGCCCTTATCTATCGACTTGATTTTCTCATGTTTCGTGTGAAAGCAAAGTCGAATTTTTAATAAACTACAAGAATTATTATTTCATTAACAAGTCAAGCTCCAAATAAAATAGTCGCTCTTATTATGATAAATGAATAGTCGCCCTCTATTTACAAAGCGTTTTTAATATGGAATAAACCTATCTATGCATCCCAAAAGAAAAATAATATGAAATATTGTCGTTGATTTTTTAATCAAAAATTGAATTTCTTATAGACCCAAATGTGTAAATAAACTGGCCGCCCTTATCTATCGACTTGATTTTCTCATGTTTCGCGTGAAAGCAAAGTCGGATTTTTAATAAACTAAAATAATTATTATTTCATTAACAAGTCAAGCTCCAAATAAAATAGTCGCTCTTATTATGATAAATTAATAGTCGCCCTCTACTTACAAAGCGTTTTTAATATGGAATAAACCTATCTATGCATCCCAAAAGAAAAATAATATGGAATATTGTCGTTGATTTTTTAATCAAAAATTGAATTTCTCATAGACCCAAATGTGTAAATAAACTGGCCGCCCTTATCTATCGACTTGATTTTCTCATGTTTCGCGTGAAAGCAAAGTCGGATTTTTAATAAACTAAAATAATTATTATTTCATTAACAAGTCAAGCTCCAAATAAAATAGTCGCTCTTATTATGATAAATTAATAGTCGCCCTCTACTTACAAAGCGTTTTTAATATGGAATAAACCTATCTATGCATCCCAAAAGAAAAATAATATGGAATATTGTCGTTGATTTTTTAATCAAAAATTGAATTTCTCATAGACCCAAATGTGTAAATAAACTGGCCGCCCTTATCTATCGACTTGATTTTCTCATGTTTCGCGTGAAAGCAAAGTCGGATTTTTAATAAACTAAAATAATTATTATTTCATTAACAAGTCAAGCTCCAAATAAAATAGTCGCTCTTATTATGATAAATTAATAGTCGCCCTCTATTTACAAAGCGTTTTTAATATGGAATAAACCTATCCATGCATCCCAGAAGAGAAATAATATGAAATATTGTCGTTGATTTTTTAATCAAAAATTGAATTTCTTATAGACCCAAATGTGTAAATAAACTGGCCGCCCTTATCTATCGACTTGATTTTCTCATGTTTCGCGTGAAAGCAAAGTCGGATTTTTAATAAACTAAAATAATTATTATTTCATTAACAAGTCAAGCTCCAAATAAAATAGTCGCTCTTATTATGATAAATTAATAGTCGCCCTCTACTTACAAAGCGTTTTTAATATGGAATAAACCTATCTATGCATCCCAAAAGAAAAATAATATGGAATATTGTCGTTGATTTTTTAATCAAAAATTGAATTTCTCATAGACCCAAATGTGTAAATAAACTGGCCGCCCTTATCTATCGACTTGATTTTCTCATGTTTCGCGTGAAAGCAAAGTCGGATTTTTAATAAACTAAAATAATTATTATTTCATTAACAAGTCAAGCTCCAAATAAAATAGTCGCTCTTATTATGATAAATTAATAGTCGCCCTCTACTTACAAAGCGTTTTTAATATGGAATAAACCTATCTATGCATCCCAAAAGAAAAATAATATGGAATATTGTCGTTGATTTTTTAATCAAAAATTGAATTTCTCATAGACCCAAATGTGTAAATAAACTGGCCGCCCTTATCTATCGACTTGATTTTCTCATGTTTCGCGTGAAAGCAAAGTCGGATTTTTAATAAACTAAAATAATTATTATTTCATTAACAAGTCAAGCTCCAAATAAAATAGTCGCTCTTATTATGATAAATTAATAGTCGCCCTCTATTTACAAAGCGTTTTTAATATGGAATAAACCTATCCATGCATCCCAGAAGAGAAATAATATGAAATATTGTCGTTGATTTTTTAATCAAAAATTGAATTTCTCATAGACCCAAATGTGTAAATAAACTGGTCGCCCTTATCTATCGACTTGATTTTCTCATGTTTCGCGGGAAAGCAGAGTCGAATTTTTAATAAACTACAAGAATTATTATTTCATTAACAAGTCAAGCTCCAAATAAAATAGTCGCTCTTATTATGAAAAATGAATAGTCGCCTTCTATTTACAAAGCGTTTTTAATATGGAATAAACCTATCCATGCATCCCAAAAGAGAAATAATATGAAATATTGTCGTTGATTTTTTAATCATAAACTGAATTTCTCATAAACCCAAATGTGAAAATAAACTGGTCGCCCTTATCTATCGACTTGATTTTCTCATGTTTCGCGGGAAAGCAAAGTCAAATGTTTAATAAACTACGAGAATTCTTATTTCAGTAACAAGTTGAGCTCTTAATAAAATAGTCGCTCTCATTATGATAAATAAATAGTCGCCCTCTACTTAATGAGCGTTTTTAAAATGAAATAAACCTATCCATTCATCCCAAAAGAGAAATAATATGAAATATTTTCATTCATTTTTTAATGAAAAACTGAATTTATCATAGAACAAGTGTGTAAATAAACTGGTCGCCCTTAGCTATCAACTTGATTTTCTCATGTTTCCCGTGAAAGCAAAGTCGAATTTTTAATAAACTACAAGAATTAGTATTTCATTAACAAGTCAACCTCCAAATAAAATAGTCGCTCTTATTATGATAAATGAATAGTCGCCCTCTATTTACAAAGCATTTTTAATATGGAATAAACCTATCCATGCATCCCAGAAGACAACTAATATGAAATATTGTCGTTGATTTTTTAATCAAAAACTGAATTTCTCATAGACCCAAATGTGTAAATAATCTGGTCGCCCTTATCTATCCACTTGATTTTCTCATGTTTCGCGGGAAAGCAATGTCGAATGTTTAATAAACTACAAGAATTCTTATTTCAGGAACAAGTTGAGCTCTTAATAAAATAGTCGCTCTCATTATGATAAATAAATAGTCGCCCTCTAATTAATGAGCGTTTTTAAGATGAAATAAACCTATCCATTCATTCCAAAAGAGAAATAATATGAAATATTTTCATTCATTTTTTAATCAAAAACTGAATTTATCATAGAACAAGTGTGTAAATAAACTGGTCGCCCTTAGATATCGACTTGATTTTCTCATGTTTCCCGTGAAAGCAAAGTCGAATTTTTAATAAACTACAAGAATTATTATTTCATTAACAAGTCAAGCTCCAAATAAAATAGTCGCTCTTATTATGATAAATGAATAGTCGCCCTCTATTTACAAAACGTTTTTAATATGGAATAAACCTATCCATGCATCCCAAAAGAGAAATAATATGAAATATTGTCGTTGATTTTTTAATCAAAAACTGAATTTCTCATAAACCCAGATGTGTAAATAAACTGGTCGCCCTTATCTATCGACTTGATTTTCTCATGTTTCGCGGGAAAGCAAAGTCGAATGTTGATTTTTTAATCAAAAACTGAATTTCTCATAGAACCAAATTTGTAAATAAACTGGTCGCCCTTATCTATCGACTTGATTTTCTTATGTTTCGCGGGAAAACAAAGTCGAATGTTTAATAAACTACGAGAATTCTTATTTCCGGAACAAGTTGAGCTCTTAATAAAATAGTCGCTCTCATTATGATAAATAAATAGTCGCCCTCTACTTAATGAGCGTTTTTAAGATGAAATAAACCTATCCATTCATCCCAAAAGAGAAATAATATGAAATATTTTCATTCATTTTTTAATCAAAAACTGAATTTATCATAGAACAAGTGTGTAAATAAACTGGTCGCCCTTAGCTATCGACTTGATTTTCTCATGTTTCCCGTGAAAGCAAAGTCGAATTTTTAATAAACTACAAGAATTATTATTTCATTAACAAGTCAAGCTCCAAATAAAATAGTCGCTCTTATTATGATAAATGAATAGTCGCCCTCTAATTACAAAGCGTTTTTAATATGGAATAAACCTATCCATGCATCCCAAAAAAGAAATAATATGAAAAATTGCCGTTGATTTTTTAATCAAAAACTGAATTTCTCATAGAACCAAATGTGTAAATAAACTGGTCGCCCTTATCTATCGACTTGATTTTCTCATGTTTCGCGGGAAAGCAAAGTCGAATGTTTAATAAACTACAAGAATTCTTATTTCAGGAACAAGTTGAGCTCTTAATAAAATAGTCGCTCTCATTATGATAAATAAATAGTCGCCCTCTACTTATAATATATAATTAATATGAAATATTTTCATTCATTTTTTAGTCAAAAACTGAATTTATCATAGAACAAGTGTGTAAATAAACTGGTCGCCCTTAGCTATCGACTTGATTTTCTCATGTTTCCCGTGAAAGCAAAGTCGAATTTTTAATAAACTACAAGAATTCTTATTTCAGGAACAAGTCGAACTCTTAATGAACTGGAATCAAGATAAATGGATTAGTCGCCCTTTACTTAAAGAGCTCTTTTTAAATCGATAAAATAGAAACTACTAATGGATTCACTACAAACGCAAATTAATATGAAATATGTTTTTTGACTTTATAATCAAAACCGAGTTTTTCATCGATCCAAAAATGTCTATAAAGTGGTCGCCCTTATCTACTGACTTGATTTTCTCATATCTCGCGGGAAAGCTAAGTCGATTTTTTAATAAACTACAAGAATTCTTATTTCAAGAACAAGTCGAGCTCGTAATGGAATTGTCGCTCTTGTCATGATAAATAAATTAGACGCCCTCCACTTGAAAAGCTATTGTTTCAAGATAGAAAACACTTGCACATTTTTTCTGGTTTTGTTGAAAAACAAGTCATAACTTTTGCCGCACAATAATTTTTTTATAAATGTGACTCCGTTTTTATTCTTAATAAAATAGACGCTCTTTACATACACATCAGTAGTCTTTCGCTTATGTACTTTCTTTAATACGTAATTGTATTTAGGGTAGAAATCATTGCAGCACAATAATTTTTTTTATAAATCGGACGTCCTTTAATTGACGTCTTTAAAATGGACGCTCTTTATCTAAAATTCAGTAGCCCTTCGCTCATCAGGCGCCCCTAATGTCGATAACAAAATACAGTCTCTTTACCTAGAGTAGCCTTACGAGTGTACAGTTTTCAAATTATGTGATTGCATGATGATATTGTTACGATCGCAGCAACGCCGCATGGGAGGCGGGGCAACGCATGGGAGCGTGTTGGTTGGTGGAGCTTCGCGACCTATCCGCGCTGCGTCATGGCTGACACGAGTGATTTATTGCTCGTCTGGCTTAATCTAGAAGGCAGTTGTTTACAACCGTTTTTTTTATATGAGATTATTCAAGAATTCTTATAAAGAACTTTCTAGGTTTTTCTGTAATTTTAGGATTGTATATAAAAGGCGCATAGAGCGCCCGAATAGTGGTAGTCGTATTTTAATCGAGCTATAAGTAAGATAAAGTTACGAAGCGATAATAGAAGGCTATAAAGTGTTAAGTAGTGAGTTATTTAGTAGTCGAGTGTATTTGTGGAATAAATAAATAGTGTTTTCGTGTTAAATCGTTACACTGGAATTATTGAACCCCGAGTTCGCAACAATTGGTGTCAGAAGTGCGATTCCAGTGGGAACTTGAAAACTAATATTGCTGAACTGTAAGTGAGTGCTTCATTGCCGGACATTACGTGTTTATGCCAGTGACCAGAAGCCAGCATCAAGCGATGGAGGATCAACTTGCCGCCCTGCTGTCCCTTATGCAACAACAGAAGGAAGAGCAAGAAAGACGTTATGTAGAACAAAAAGAGGAGCAGGAAAAACGTTATAAAGAACAAAAAGAAGAACAAGAAAGACGTGATCAAGTACAGGAGCGACTTTTACAACAACAGAGGGAAGAACAGGAAAGACGTGATCAAGTGCAGGAGCGACTTTTGCAACAACAGAGGGAAGAACAGGAAAAACGTGATCAAATACAGGAGCGACGTTATCTAGAACAGGAGAAACGTTATAATGAACAAAAAAAGGAACAAGAAAGACGTGATCAAGTACAGGAGCAACGTCATCAACAATTCAAAGAAGAATTAATGAACCATCTCGCAGCTAGGGAGCAACAATTGGAAGAAAGAATAATGCAATGCGTTAACGAATCCGTTAACGGCGTGAACGAATCCATTAACGGCGTTAACGAAGGACTCGAAGCTGTCAATCAGAGGGTTCTCGAGCTAGAAAAGAAATTCCGGGAACAACTTGAGGACGACACCATGTCTACAGAGAGTTTTAGCACAGCCAACGCTAAAATTAAGCCTCCCGATTATGACGGTACTACGGCGTGGGAAATTTATAAAACACAATTTGAAGCAGCTGCAAAAGCGAATGGCTGGTCCGAGCCCCAGAAAGCTACATCATTAGTGGTAGCACTTCGTGGAAAAGCGGCTGAACTACTCCAATCTCTGTCGCCAGCTGATCAAAGTAATTATGCAGTTTTAGTACACTCTCTGCAACTACGATTTGGAAACGAGCACAAAGAAACCGTGTTCCAAGCCCAGCTGAGGATGAGACAGCAGAAATCAGGTGAATCCTTACAAGAATTTGAGGCGGACATAGACAGACTAATTCACCTGGCATACCCATCAGCCCCTGAATGTTTTCAAACGCAATTTGCCGCCGAAAGGTTCATTGAGGGAGTTCGAGATAGTGACATGAGATACCACTTACGTCTAGTAAGGCCCAGGAATATCAGCGAGGCACTAGTTCGGGCCCTGGAATTCGAGGCGTCACGAGTGTCATCTAGTTCTTCTCCACGTGTAAGAATGGCAACTTGCGATGACGAGGAGGATATGTCAAGGACTGAATCCATGGCCAGTTTACATAAAACGATTAAGGATATTGCAGTCAATATACAAGCCCTGTTGGGAAGGACGCCTCGATCAACAGACAATCGGGGCATAAAATGTTTTAACTGCGGCAGACTGGGTCACATCAAGAGTAACTGCCGTAATAGGGCAAGAAGTCCGTCGCCGTCGTTTAGAAGACCGAGCGGCGACCAAGAACGCCCTAGGTCCCAGGAAAACTAATTCCGGTCAATGCAAGGGGGCAATTGACCGGGCCCGTTAAGACCCCCAGGATCTTTAAAGTCAATAATTTGGGTGGCAAAAGTCTTACAGTGGCCGGACGCATTAAGGGACAGAAAATCCAGATTACCATCGATACAGGAGCAGATGTGACCATTGTAAGGCCAGATAAACTTGTCGGATATACCATACAACCATTGCCCAATCCTATTATGTTAAAATCAGTCACTGGAGAGTCTTGCCCTATAGACGGAGAAGCCGATGTCACCATCATTATTGGAGAAAGACTCGAAGTTCGGCATAAAGTGTTGGTTGCCAGGATCAAAGACGAGTTTATTTTGGGAATGGATCTCATCAGGAAACATGGATTCTCCTATGATCACAAACGGAATATTCTCACATTTGGAGATGAGGAGTTCGCATTAACCAATGGAAATGTGGAAACTAGTGTCCGTCTACTGGTGGTGGAAGATGTGAAAATTCCTCCAAATTCAGAACAAATTATCACAGTGACTTCTGAAAATGATCCTGGGTGGTCCATAGGACTTATAGAACCTAACCTGGATTTGACGACTGAAATCATGGTAGCACGAACTTTGACCGACACGAAGAAGACTATGCCAGTACGAGTTGCAAATATTGGAGAAAAGACCATCAAGCTCAAAGAAGGAACCGTTCTTGCCAATTATGAGCCTGTGCAATGGGTATGTAATTGTGTCGAAGCAGAGACATCCAAAGTTAAATCTTCTAACCAAGCTTCCCCAGAAGTTATTGATGCTTTTAAGCGACAGTGGAGTCACCTGTCAAAGGAACAACTTCAGTCTGCTATAAAATTTGCTATGGATGAATCTGATATGTTTAACTTCAAGAGCAACGACAGTCAAACCGATTTAGTTGTCCATAAGATCAACACAGGAGATGCCCAGCCAATACGACAACATCCACGAAGGGTCCCTCTGGCTAAACAACAGGAAGTTAACAGTCTGCTGAATGAAATGTTAAAGGAGGGCGTCATAGAAGAATCATCTAGTCCATGGTCGTCGCCTGTGGTTCTTGTTAAGAAGAAAGATGGTTCAACGCGGTTCTGTGTTGACTACAGGAAACTTAATGATGTGACCAAGAAAGACAGCTACCCATTGCCACGTATAGACGACACCTTAGCAACTTTATCGGGATCAAAGTGGTTTTCCACTCTAGATTTAAAAAGTGGGTATTGGCAAGTAAAGATTGCTCCCGAAGACAAAGAGAAGACTGCATTTTCTACTGGTTCTGGGCTATACCAGTTCACTGTTATGCCTTTTGGATTGTGCAATGCTCCATCAACTTTCGAGCGACTAATGGAACTTGTTTTGAGGGGGCTGACTTGGAAAACTTGCCTGGTATACTTGGATGACATAATTGTCATGGGACGTAATTTTGACGAGCATTTGAAGAATTTAAGAGAAATCTTCAGCAAGTTACGGAATGCTCACCTGAAGTTAAACTACAAGAAATGCAGCCTATTCCAAAAGCAAGTCGACTACTTGGGGCATACTATCTCAGAACAAGGCATTCAAACTAGCCAAAGTAAAATATCTGCCATTAAAGATTGGCCAGTTCCCCGAGACAAACACGAAGTAAGGAGCTTTTTGGGACTATGTACTTACTACAGGAGATTTGTAGAGGGATTCGCCGACATCGCAAAACCGCTGCACAAATTAACAGAAAAGAAAACACCCTTCTTGTGGAACCATGATTGCAGTCAGGCATTTGCAAGGCTTAAAGCTGCCCTCTGTTCTAGTCCAATTTTGGCTTACCCTATAAAGGACGGACTGTTTATTCTGGACACGGATGCAAGTAACTGTGGTCTAGGTGCAGTACTCTCTCAAAGACAAAACGGGCAAGAGAAGGTCATTGAGTACTACAGTAAGACTTTAAGTAAGCCAGAAAGAAACTATTGCGTCACTAGAAAGGAGCTGTTGGCCATCGTTAAAGCAGTCGAACATTACCATCGCTACTTATATGGAAAAAGGTTCCTGATTAGAACTGACCATGGAGCCTTGAAATGGTTATTACAGATGAAAAACTCTGAAGGTCAAATAGCCAGATGGATAGAGCGCCTGCAGCAGTACGATTTTCAAATTGAACATCGACCAGGAAGGTCTCACGGGAATGCCGATGCATTGTCTAGACGGCCTTGTAAAGAAGATTGTCGGCATTGTCAAAGAACTGAGCAGCGTGAGGGACTTCCTTCTGTAAGGAGAACGTCGGTGGAAGTAAACGATGGCTGGACCACACAGACGCTTCGAGAAGAACAGTTGAATGATTCAGATATTGGACCCATTCTCTCTGCAAAGACTGACGACAAGAGACCAGAATGGCAAGAAATCGCTGGTAAAAGTCCAAACCTGAAGGCGCTATGGGCCCAGTGGCACTCTCTCAAAATAGAAAATGGACTACTGAAGAGAGCGTGGGAGAGTCCGGATGGCAAGACCGTAGTCAGTCAGTTGGTTGTTCCTGGTAGCAGAAAATCGGACGTACTACAGGAAATGCACGACGGAACCAGTGGAGGTCATTTTGGGGTCAATAAAACCTTGGCCAAAATTAAAGAGCGGTTCTACTGGGTGAATTATCATGAAGACGTCGAATCTTGGTGCCGCAAGTGCGAAGTTTGTTGTGCCACAAAAGGACCTCGAACAAGATCACGCGGCCGAATGGTGCAGTACACTGTAGGTGCTCCATTCGAGAGGGTAGCAATTGATGTCGCGGGACCGTTTCCTCAGACTGAGTCGGGCAATAAATACATCTTGGTCGCCATGGATTACTTCACTAAATGGCCTGAAGCATACGCCCTGCCTAATCAAGAAGCAACGATTGTGGCAACGGTGCTAGTAAATGAAATGTTCTGCAGATTTGGAGTCCCTCTCGAACTTCATTCTGATCAGGGCCGAAATTTTGAATCGGCTGTTTTCCAGAAGGTCATGGAACTTCTCGGAATTCGCAAGACCAGGACAACTCCTTTGCATCCACAGTCGGATGGGATGGTAGAGAGATTTAATCGGACCATGGAACATTACCTGTCTAAAATGGTGACAGATCATCAGCGTGATTGGGACCAACATCTACCTCTCATGTTGATGGCATATCGAGGCTCTACGCATGAAGCCACTGGTTATACTCCGGCGAAAGTTATGTTCGGAAGGGAAATGAGGCTTCCTGCAGATTTGATGTATGGAACACCAGAAAAAGAGTCGTTCAGCTCTGAGAATTTTGTGGAGGAGCTTAAGGAGAGGCTGAACAATGTTCATGAGCAAGTCAGGAATAAACTGCGGATATCCAGTGATCGAGCCAAAGCAAGATATGACTTACTAGCTAACTCCCGCGGCTTCCAGGATGGTGATTTGGTGTGGCTATACAATCCGAGGCGAAAGGTGGGGAAGTCGCCCAAACTTAGCCAAAATTGGGAAGGACCTTATACAATTATAAAGAAGATTAATGATGTGGTGTATAGGATCCAGCGGACCCCTAGGTCAAAGATGAAGGTCGTTCATTTGGATCGATTAGCACGATACCATGGAACTCTATCAGTTCGGGACGAACAGACTTAGGAGGAGGGCAATGTTACGATCGCAGCAACGCCGCATGGGAGGCGGGGCAACGCATGGGAGCGTGTTGGTTGGTGGAGCTTCGCGACCTATCCGCGCTGCGTCATGGCTGACACGAGTGATTTATTGCTCGTCTGGCTTAATCTAGAAGGCAGTTGTTTACAACCGTTTTTTTTATATGAGATTATTCAAGAATTCTTATAAAGAACTTTCTAGGTTTTTCTGTAATTTTAGGATTGTATATAAAAGGCGCATAGAGCGCCCGAATAGTGGTAGTCGTATTTTAATCGAGCTATAAGTAAGATAAAGTTACGAAGCGATAATAGAAGGCTATAAAGTGTTAAGTAGTGAGTTATTTAGTAGTCGAGTGTATTTGTGGAATAAATAAATAGTGTTTTCGTGTTAAATCGTTACACTGGAATTATTGAACCCCGAGTTCGCAACAATATGAAATCATTATTTTATTCGTTGTCGCACACTATATTTTTTTTTTATAAATCATACGCCCTTTTTAACCCTAATAAAATAGACGCTCTTCACCTACAATCCCGTAGGCTCTCGCGTGTGTAGTTTCGAAAATATGTGATTGTATTTACGGTAGAAATCATTATGGCATCTGTTGTCTCCCAATACATATTTTTTATAAGTCGGACGCCCTTTTTATACCTAAGAAAATAGACGCTCTTTACCTACAAACAAGTAGCCTTTCGTAATACGTGATTTTATTTACAATTCTTATTAAATCCGATGCCTCTCAATACATATTTATTATAAATCGGACGTCTTTCTTATCTCTGCTAAAATAGACGCTCTTTACTTACAAACTAGTAACCTTTTGAATGTATAATTTTCATATTATGTCATTGTATTTACGGTATAAATCATTATTCCATTCGCTGTCACGCCACATATTTTTTTATAAATCCGTCGTCCTTTCTAACCTTAATAAAATAGACGCTCTTTAACAACAAATCAATACCCTTTCGCGTGGGAAATTTCCATAATATATGATTGTATTTATGGTAGGAATCATTATTACGTCCCTTGCCGCACATTAATTTTTTTTATAAATCGGACGCCCTTTTTATCCACAATAAAATAGACGCTCTTTACCTATACCAGTAGCCTTTCACGAGTATAGTTTTCAAAATATGTGATTTTATAACGATATTTTTTTTATAAAGTGGACGCCCTTCTTATCCCTCATAAAATAACGGCTCTTTACTTAAAAACAAGTAGCTTTCGCGTGTCTAGTATAATATGTGAATGTATTTACGGAAGAAGTAATCATTACATCCATTGCCACACAACAAACCATTGCCGCACAATAGTTATTTTTTTTATAAATCGGACGTCCTTTTTATCTCCAATAAAATAGACGCTCTTTAATTACAAACCAGTACCTTTTTACGTGTGCAGTTTCTATAATATGCGACTTCTATAAATATACGTCTTTATATCCTTTTTGCGCAATATTATAAATGTTATAAATTAGACGCTCTTTATATCAACTCATATAGTGGTCGTCCTTTTCTTAAGGAACTTTTTTTTTTTACCAAATTAATTGAGAGGAATATTTTATATAGGTACCGCATAAATTTCCTACATCTACATTATTACAGCTGTTCCGCATCCAAGTTCTTTTGCTAATAAAACAGACGCTCTTTACCTGCCAGACTGTAGTTTTTGTATATAATTTCCCAAATAGGTGTTTGCCCCAGGGTAGAATAATTTTTTTTATCCGTTTTCGCACAATAATTATTTTTATAAATAGGACGCCTTTTTTAACAACTTATAAACTGGCCGCCCTTTTCTTTAAAAATTTGTTATTAAATGTATGTTTTATGTATATACAGCATACGTTTCTTGCTTTTTCATTATGGGTTTGACAGTCGAGTACTTCTAATAAAATGTACGCTCTTTACCTAGAAACCGGGAGCCTTTCCTGTGCATATTTTCTAAAATATGCGATTGTTGTTAGGGTTAAATCCATTTTTACTATCTTTAATGCCCAATGATTATTTTTATGGATAGGCCGCCCTTCTTATCATTATACAAACTGGCCGCCCTTTTATTACAATTTATAGACTGGTGGACCGTATGTACTTCGATCTTTGCTAGATTTCACCGAACTTGTAAGCCATGGTCTAAGGAACTGGACGCCTTTATAATCTCAAATGTCTTTTTTTAGATGGTAATAAATAAGAATAAACTGGTGCCCTTTTTTCGTAGTCTTCATTAGTACACAATACATATTTGTTCATATTTAGTGAAAATGTTGTTTTTTTATATATAGGGTCGTCCTTTCTTGTTCTGTGAATATAAACAATAAGAATAAACTGGCCGCTCTCTCTCTCTCTCTCTCTCTCTCTCTCTCTCTCTCTCGGTTATTTCTTTCAGAAGTTTTGCAGAAGCCGCTGAGAATTATCATTTTACATAAATGCGAGTTTTGGTCATTTTCCAGGATTTTTTTCTCATAATTTTGTTATTAATATTGATAAAGCAGTCGCCCTTTTCTAAAACAAGTCGTCATTTTTATTTTATAAGTACAAAAACACTTTCTATAAACTCGCCGCCTTTTTATAATAATCTTTATTGACTGGTAGACCTAATAGTTGATTCTTTGTTAGATTTTACCTCTCCCAAAAAAACCTGGCCTAGTGAACTGGTCGCCTTTTCAGCATTTATTTTTTGGTTTAAGTAAATAGTTTTTAAATCTAGATTGTTTCAAACCAGAACTATTTCGGAAACTCGTTTTAAGAAAAAACTTGTCTTTTAATAACATAGACGTTCTGTATTGAATTTTCGACGTTAGCACTCGTAATAAACTGGCCGCTCTTTATGTAGTTTTTATTGCTTTCTATCCGATGTATAGATATATTTTATAAATGCACTATTTAGTTGTTTTAATGCAATTCATGAATTCGATTAGAAAATCATTGCTAGCTGGTTGCCTTTTTTTTAAATCATTCCTAATATTTATTAGGAATGATTTAAAAATATTTATTACTTATAAACTCAAAAGTCTTGTCTTGTATGATAATATATAAGAATGGAAACTGGCCGCCCTTCTTTATTAGTGAACATATTGGTTCATGCTTAGTGAAAATATTACTTTATATACGTGCCGCCCTTGTTCTGTAATGTGAACAATATAAATAAACTGGCCGCTGTCTCTATTAATGTTTTTATTTCTTGTGGAAGGTTTGCAAACAAGCATTATACATAGGATACATATCCCGGAGTTGTGGTAGATATAAGGTTGAGATTAATATTGATAAAGCAGTCGTTTTTTTTTTTAAACTAGTGGCCATTCATGTTTTATAAACTAGACGCTTTTATTTAGATTTTTTCTGCCCAGTTCCATAAAGTAATCTTTTAATAAACTGGTCGCCCTTTCTTTGAAAATTGCTCCTTATGGTTTCCTAAATATCGTTTCTCGTAATCGACTTATAAACTGGCCGCCTTGTTACTTTAAGAAGCGCATATGGTTTTAACCCTATTACGTCAGACCGTGAAACAAAAACTGGAATCAGCTTCTACTGCAGACTCCCATTGGGTCACGTTTAGGAGTTTGGATCAACAACCTCTCGAATCAGCTACGATCTATTTATTGATCAGTGTGGAATTTTAAAATATCCAAAAATCATCAAAATATTTCGTGATTGTTCAACATCAGAGGATTAAATTTCACTTTTTTCTTGTGAAAAGTCTAAATTGCAGGCACGAAGAAAGAGGTTATTCCTGCAATTAGCTGCGAGACCAACAGCAATTCGAGATTCTGCCTGCTTCCGGCCCTGCACCGGGCCGAAAATCGAAACTGCAAACGCGAAAACAAACCATAAATAACAACAAACAATTAAATTAAAACACGCATTATACATAATTCAAAAAAACAATCATCGTCGGCCGGACAGTTGCCAATGGAACGGTGCCAAAACCGTAAGGATTTTGGCAAAAATAGTGGCTCGGTCTCCCGGTGGTGGATCCCGGTATCCAGAAATCGGGCTTTTCGGTACGTCCAGCATGCGCATTGAAAGCATTTTCAAAGAAAATGCTCCGAGTTGGGTTAGTCATTTGCCGGCGGCCTCTTTGAGTCTTTAACTTTCGAGAAACTGCGGTTCCTGAGTTGAGAGCTCTTCCACGCGAGATCCTGAAGTAGTTGAGGGTGAGTGTGATTTTTTTTTTAATTTAAGAAGTTGCTAAAGTCAGTTTATAGATGTTACCAAAATCATTAAAAAAATCTTTAATCACCTTTCGAAGCCTAAGAATTTAGAACTTGTGAATCAACTTTGCTCTTTTTTTTTTTATAAAAGTGGTTGAGCTGAAGGCCCTAGATCGTTATACATCTAAATTTCTAAGTTCGTTTCCTAATTCTAGAAAACGTCACTAGTTGTTTTCGTATTTCTAACCCAAATCTACCCACACAAAACATGAAATTTACATTCGTCATTAAAAGCCTCCAATTCCATATGCCTCTCCTCTACCAAGTCTGAGTGGCTGAGTCAGTGCTTCGGCTTACACTGAGACAAAAAAAAATGCAAAATCTATTTTAGTAACAATCACTGTTCTGGTATTTTCATAGCTATTAATTGCTGTCAAGCACTCGGTAAGCGAAAAATGATATTTTGCGATTCGGAGCCAAGTTGTTTGGTTGCACACACTGCTTGTTTGTATTGCTAAATGGTTTCGTTGAACACTCATAGAAAGTGATGCTTAAATTTAGAAAATTTACTGTTTTACAGCACATACGTGTAGGAAGAAAAACAACTTCAGAAAACTGAAAAAATTTATTCCTGAGCTTCTGAGAAAGTTATTCCTTTGGAATCAGGTTACCAACTCCTTATAAACTTCTAGGTTTCAATGTTTCTGAGCTCAAGAAATGTTCAGTTTCTTAAACCCAAAAAAAAACAGACAAACAAAGACAATAGACGTTTGTGAGTCTTTCTGAGCTTATTTTTCAAATAATTTTTTGTATTAAGTTTTCAATCCATTCAACACCGCTAGATTTTGATGTTTCTGAGTCCAAGAGATATTCATCCCCTTAAACTTGCTTGAAGTCAAAATCTGAAACCAAAACTAGGACCATAGATATTTTAGCCTCTTTTCCAACTCCTTATGCACTTTCAGGTTTCAATGTTTCTAAGCTCAAGATGTGTTCAGGTTCTTAAATTTATTTAAACTAAAAATCTGAAATCGAGAAGACTATAGACATTTGTGAGTCCCTCTGAGTTCACTTTTTCAAGTGATTTTTTGTAAGTTTTCAGGTGTTCAACCCCAACAACATTTATAGGTTTTCATGTTTTCCAGTTCATCCTCTTAAATTTGCTTAAATTCAAAATCTGAAACTTCTAAAACGATAAACGTTTGTGAGTCTTCTTGAGTTAGTTTTTCAGAGTGTTTGATGTAAATTTTCAGGTTTTCAACCTCTTTAATACAATTAGATTTTTTTTTTTTTTAAGTTAAAGAATTATTCATTTTCTTAAACTTTCTTAAACTCAAAATCTAAATGTTCCAAGACGATAGATGTTTTTGACTACCTCTGGATTATTTTTCCAGCACTTTGTTGTATTTTTTCAGGATTTTCAACCCATTATCCACTTCAAAGTTTTTAGGTTTCTGAGCTCAACTAATGTTCAGCTTGTTAAACTTATTTAAACTCAATATCTGAGACCGCTAGCACGAAACACGTATGTGAGTCCTTCTGAGTTAATTTTTCAAGTGCTTTCTTGTAATTTTCTAGGCTTTCAACCTTGTCAACACTTCTAGATTTTAATGTTTCTGAGTTCAAGAGATATTGATCCTCTTAAGAGTCCTGTTATGAGATACTTTTCCAGTATTTTCAATTGAAAAAAATGTATAGCTGCAGATTCTGAGATTCAAGAATTTGCCTACAAAAAAAGGTTCAATTTGACGAATCCAACCATATGGAAGTTTTTTCGAGCAAATTTTTTTAGCTTTCTGTATGATTAGTAAAACTTTCTGAGCTGAATGCTGCTTTCTGAACTGCCTTCTAAAAATTTCTGTTTGTTTATTTTGCAAAAAGATTATTGTAAACACGTGATACGTTTCTGAGTTTCTCATCTATTGTTTCCATTGTTAGGATCATAGCGTTAGGATCATAGACACCACCGAGGAATCGTGAGACTTTCTCAGTCACTATCTTAGTTAGTAATGTTTCTAGTCTTTTGCGAATGTATTTAGTTGGCACACAGCCAAGAATTCTGGAAGAAAGTACAAGCAAATGGATTGGTTTCTAATCCAAAGGCTGAGACCTCTTGATTACCTCTGAAAGAACTGTGACTTTCTGAGCCAATTCTTTACATTTGGACGTGTAACAATGTGTTTCAAAAATCTAAAAATCCTTCTGAGCTTTTCTATAGAACGCTAAGAGTGTTGGGTAAATATGTCTGAGCTCAACAATCTTTGATATTCTGAGTTGTAGAAATACAAAAACGTGCATATTTGCCAAATAAACTTTCTGAAGAGTGCAAAACACTTACACTCTTACCCGTCTTCTGAAACAATTATTAATAACAAAATGGTTATTTCGACAATCACTCTGGAAATTTTTTTGGGGCACTCTAGGACTTTCTGAGTAAATCTTCTTATATTTCACAACGTTACTCTTTATGAGGTTACTTCTGAAAAGGCTGTGACTTTCTGAGTCAACTTTCTATTGACGTCCAACAATAGGACACCAAAAGCTACCAATCTTTCTGAGCTTTTCTCAAGCGAGGTAGAGGTTAAGTAAATCTTTCTGAGCTGAATAATCTTTTATAGTTTTACATTGTAGAGAAATAAAAAAATGCCTATTTGCCAAATAAGAGTTTCTGAAGTCGATGCAGGACACTTAGACCATTACTCTTCTTTTGGATTTTAACGAATTAAAATGAAACTTGAAGAATTAACTTTCGAAACTTCTGAGCATCTCTTGTCTGAGTAAATTTTTACACATTTTACGTGTTTCCTTGTCAGGTTACTTCTGAAATATCTGTGACTTTCTGAGTCAATTCTCTATTAAGGCGTCCAGTAATAAGGGCACCTAGGCTCCTAATGGTTTTTTTGAATTCTAAACAACAAATGTCTGATTTTAACCTAATGCTACTACAGTACCTTCTCAGCTTTCACTTGAGAAACTCAGAAAGTTACAATTGGACTCTCTGAGACAATTGCAACTTTCTGTGTAAAATTTCTCATTTTTTTCAACATTTTTGTTCGTCAGGTTATTTCTGACAGGACTGTGACTTTTGCAGTCAATTTTCCATTCAAACCTTCAATAATGTGCCACCCAAATCTACAAATCTTTCTGAGCTTTTCTCAGTTTAGGTTAATCTAGCCTGAGCTAAACCATCTTTTATATTTTGGATTATCGACAAAGAAAAATATGTCTATTTGCCAAATAAATGTCCCTGAAGCCAACGCAGGACCCTTTGGGGTGTTATAGAACTTTCTGAGTCAATTGTAACCTTCTGAGAAAATTTTCACACATTTTACAACGTGTTTCTTTGTCAGGTTACTTCTGAAATAGCTTTGACTCTCTGAGTCAATGCTCTATTATCAGGTTCAATAATAAGGACACACTGCGTCATATGTCTGATTATAACCTTTTACTACTATTACGATACCTTCTGAGCTTCCTTTTGAGAAACTCAGAAAGTTACAATTGAACCTTCTGAGTCAATTGCAACTTTCTATGTAAAATGGATCAACTTTTTCGACGTTTTTCTTTGTCAGGTTATTTCTGACAGGACTGGGAATTTCGGAGACAATTTTTTCCATTCAAACATCCTTCAATAATGTGCCACCAAAATCTATACATCTTTCTGAGCTTTTCTCAGTTTAGTTTAGGTTAATCTAGACAGAACTAAACAATCTTTAATATTTTAGATTGTTGACAAAGAGAAAATGTCGATTTGCCAAATAACCGTCTCTGAAGTCAATGCACGATCCTTTGGGGTGCTGTAGAATTTTCTGAGTCAATTGCAACTTTCTGAGTAAATTTTTGTACATTTTATAAAGTGTTTCTTGTCAGGTTAATTCTGCAATATCTGTGACTTTCTGAGTTAATTTTTTATTAACACGTTCACTAATGATGACACTTGGGTCTTTTGTCTGATTTTAAACTTTTACTACTACGGTACTTTCTAAGCTTCCTTTTGGGACACTCAGAAAGTTACAATTAGGCCTTCTGAGTCAAATGGCAACGTTCTGGGTAAAACTTCCCAGGTTTTTCAAAGTTTATCTTTGTCAGGTTATTTCTGACAGGACTGTTACTTTCGGAGTCAATTTTCCATTTAAACCTTCAATAACCAAAATTCACAAATCTTTCTGAGCTTTTCTCAGTTTAGTTTAGGTTAATCTAGCCAGAACTAAACAACCTTTTATATTTTAGATTGTCGACAAAGAGAAATATGTCTATTTGCCAAATAAATGTCTCTGAATTGAATGGAGGACCCTTTGGGGTGGTCTAGAACTTTCTGAGTCAATTGTAACTTTCTGGGTAAATTTTCACACATTTCACGCTAAGTATTTCTTTGTCAGGTTACTTTTGAAATAACTGTGACTTTTTGAGTCAATGCTCTATTAACAGGTTCAATAATAAGGACACTTAGGTCCTTTGTCTGATTTTAACCTTTTACTACTATTACTGTACCTTCTGAGCTTCCTTCTGAGAAAGTCAGAAAGTTCTGATTAGACCTCCTGAGTCAATTGCAACTTTCTGTGTAAAATTTCTCAGGTTTTTCAACGACTTTCTTTGTCAGGTTGTTTCTGACAGGACTGGGACTTTTGGAGTCAATTTTCTATTCAATCCTTCAATAATGTGCCAACAAAATCTACAAAGCTTTCTGAGCTTTTCTCAGTCTAATTTAGGGGCTGTATAGAACTTTCTGAGTACATTTTCACATATTTTACGTGTTTCTTTGTCAGGTTACTTCTGAAATAGCTGTGACTTTCTGAGTCAATGCTTTATTATTATGTTCAATAACGAGAACACTGAGGTTATTTGTCTCATTTTAACCTTTTACTACTACGGTACCTTCTGAGCTTTCTTTTGAGCAACTCAGAAAGTTACAATTGGACCTTCTGAGTCAAATGCAACTTTCTATGTAAAATGTATCAGGTTTTTCAACGTTTTCCTTGGTCAGGTTATTTTTGACAGGACTGGAACTTTTGGAGTCAATTTTCTATTCAATCCTTCAATAATGTGCCAACAAAATCTACAAAGCTTTCTGAGCTTTTCTCAGTCTAACTTAGGGGCGGTATAGAACTTTCTGAGTACATTTTCACATATTTTACGTGTTTCTTTGTCAGGTTACTTCTGAAAGAGCTGTGACTTTCTGAGTCAATGCTTTATTATTATGTTCAATAACGAGAACACTTAGGTTATTTGTCTCATTTTAACCTTTTACTACTACGGTACCTTCTGAGCTTTCTTTTGAGCAACTCAGAAAGTTACAATTGGACCTTCTGAGTCAAATGCAACTTTCTATGTAAAATGTATCAGGTTTTTCAACGTTTTCCTTGGTCAGGTTATTTTTGACAGGACTGGGACTTTTGGAGTCAATTTTCTATTCAATCCTTCAATAATGTGCCAACAAAATCTACAAAGCTTTCTGAGCTTTTCTCAGTCTAATTTAGGGGCGGTATAGAACTTTCTGAGTACATTATCACATATTTTACGTGTTTCTTTGTCAGGTTACTTCTGAAATAGCTGTGACTTTCTGAGTCAATGCTTTATTATTATGTTCAATAACGAGAACACTTAGGTTATTTGTCTCATTTTAACCTTTTACTACTGCTACGATACCTCCTGAGCTTTCTTTTAAGCAACTCAGAAAGTTACAATTGGACCTTCTGAGTCAAATGCAACTTTCTATATAAAATGTATCAGGTTTTTCAACGTTTTCCTTGGTCAGGTTATTTTTGACAGGACTGGGACTTTTGGAGTCAATTTTTTATTCAATACTTCAAGAATGTGCCACCTAAATCTACAAATCTTTCTGAGCGTTTCTCAGTTTAGTTTAGGAGGTGGTGTAGAACTTTCTGAGTACAATTTCACATATTTTACAACCTGTTTCTTTGTCAGGTTACTTCTGAAATAGCTGTGACTTTCTGAGTCAATGCTTTATTATTATGTTCAATAACTAGAACACTTAGGTCATTTGTCTCATTTTAACCTTTTACTACTACTACGGTACCTTCTGAGCTTTCTTTTGAGCAACTCAGAAAGTTACAATTGGACCTTCTGAGTCAAATGCAACTTTCTATGTAAAATGTATTAGGTTTTTCAACGTTTTCCTTGGTCTGGTTATTTTTGACAGGACTGGGACTTTTGGAGTCAATTTTCTATTCAATCCTTCAATAATGTGCCAACAAGATCTACAAAGCTTTCTGAGCTTTTCTCAGTCCAATTTAGGGGCGGTATAGAACTTTCTGAGTACATTATCACATATTTTACGTGTTTCTTTGTCAGGTTACTTCTGAAATAGCTGTGACTTTCTGCGTCAATGCTTTATTATTATGTTCAATAACGAGAACACTTAGGTTATTTGTCTCATTTTAACCTTTTACTACTACTACGGTACATTCTGAGCTTGCTTTTGAGCAACTCAGAAAGTTACAATTGTACCTTCTGAGTCTAATGCAACTTTCTATGTAAAATGTATCAGGTTTTTCAACGTTTTCCTTGGTCAGGTTATTTTTGACGGGACTGGGACTTTTGGAGTCAATTTTTTATTCAATACTTCAAGAATGTGCCAACTAAATCTACAAGTCTTTCTGAGCGTTTCTCAGTTTAGTTTAGGAGGTGGTGTAGAACTTTCTGAGTACAATTTCACATATTTTACAACGTGTTTCTTTGTCAGGTTACTTCTGAAATAGCTGTGACTTTCTGAGTCAATGCTTTATTATTATGTTCAATAACTAGAACACTTAGGTTATTTGTCTCATTTTAACCTTTTACTACTACTACGGTACCTTCTGAGCTTTCTTTTGAGCAACTCAGAAAGTTACAATTGGACCTTCTGAGTCAAATGCAACTTTCTATGTAAAATGTATCAGGTTTTTCAACGTTTTCCTTGGTCAGGTTATTTTTGACAGGACTGGGACTTTTGGAGTCAATTTTCTATTCAATCCTTCAATAATGTGCCAACAAGATCTACAAATCTTTCTGAGCGTTTCTCAGTTTAGTTTAGGAGGTGGTGTAGAACTTTCTGAGTACAATTTCACATATTTTACAACGTGTTTCTTTGTCAGGTTACTTCTGAAATAGCTGTGACTTTCTGAGTCAATGCTTTATTATTATGTTCAATAACTAGAACACTTAGGTTATTTGTCTCATTTTAACCTTTTACTACTACTACGGTACCTTCTGAGCTTTCTTTTGAGCAACTCAGAAAGTTGCAATTGGACCTTCTGAGTCAAATGCAACTTTCTATGTAAAATGTATCAGGTTTTTCAACGTTTTCCTTGGTCAGGTTATTTTTGACAGGACTGGGACTTTTGGAGTCAATTTTCTATTCAATCCTTCAATAATGTGCCAACAAGATCTACAAAGCTTTCTGAGCTTTTCTCAGTCTAATTTAGGGGCGGTATAGAACTTTCTGAGTACATTTTCACATATTTTACGTGTTTCTTTGTCAGGTTACTTCTGAAATAGCTGTGACTTTCTGCGTCAATGCTTTATTATTATGTTCAATAACGAGAACACTTAGGTTATTTGTCTCATTTTAACCTTTTACTACTACTACGGTACATTCTGAGCTTTCTTTTGAGCAACTCAGAAAGTTACAATTGTACCTTCTGAGTCAAATGCAACTCTCTATGTAAAATGTAACAGGTTTTTCAACGTTTTCCTTGGTCAGGTTATTTTTGACAGGACTGGGACTTTTGGAATCAATTTTCTATTCAATCCTTCAATAATGTGCCAACAAAATCTACAAATCTTTCTGAGCGTTTCTCAGTTTAGTTTAGGAGGTGGTGTAGAACTTTCTGAGTACAATTTCGCATATTTTACAACGTGTTTCTTTGTCAGGTTACTTCTGAAAGAACTTTAACTTTCTGAGTCAATGCTCTAACAATATGTTCAATAATGGGAACACTTAGGTTATTTGTCTTATTTTAACCTTTTACTACTACTACGGTACCTTCTGAGCTTCCTTTTAAGAGACTCAGAAAGTTACAATTGTACCTTCTGAGTCAAATGCAACTTTCTATTTAAAATTTATCAGGTTTTTCAACGCTTTTCTTTGTCAGGTTACTTCTGATAGGACTGTGACTTTCGGAGTCAATTTCCATTCAAACCTTCAATAACATTCCACCAAAATTTACAAATATTTCTCAGCTCTTCTCAGTTTAGTTTAAGGGGACATTCTGAATCGATTGTAATTTTCTGAGTACAATTTCACACATTTTACAACGTGTTTCTTTGTTAAGTTACTTGTAGAATAGCTGCGACTTTCTGAGTCAATGCTCTATTAACACGTTCAATAATAAGGACACTCTGTCTGATTTTAACCTTTTACGACTACGGTAAGTTCCGATATTTCTTTTGAGAAATTTAGAAAGTTACAATTGGACTTTCTGAAGCAATTTTAACTATCTGAATAGATTTCAAGCCTGCAATTTTCTTTTCATTTAGCCAAGAATGCTGTAACAAAATACAACTAACTGTATTTGTTTTTGATCCGAAGGGATCACTGAGTCGTCTGGTTTCTTCTAGAACGTCTGTGACTTTCTGAGTTAAGGTTCTACATTAAGAAGCCGAATAATTGACACAAAAATCTACGATCTCTGAGTTTTTTTTCTCAAGAAAGGTAGAAGTTTTTTGTCAACCTTTCTGAGCTTAGTGTTTTTTCATATTAAGAAAACTTCTGAGCTCTATTTTGCCGCGCTTTTCTGAGTCAATTAAAACTTTTTATGTAAATTTTTTTACATTTTACCATGTTTTTGTTTCCAGTTTTCTGATATGGCTCTCTAAAGCTGTGAACATTCTCAGTAATATTACCTAAGGCAAAATGGAAGTATCTTTAAAGTTATTCGGCCTATTGTTCCACGTTTTCTTTTAGACAAGCAAAGAAAAACAGTTTTTTTTGGCATCCACCCAATGACCCACTTTCCGCCAGCCACCTTCCTTAAGACCCATCATCCATCTACTCATTAGCAACGTGGGAGTGTGTCTCTTGTACAAATTCTTATTTTTAACTCGTCAAAATCTCAACTAAAAGAAAGCTTCCGCCTTTGCTATCAAACTACTACCAGAAGGTTATTTTTAAGTATTTACAATCCGTGGTGATCTTTTTAAAAGGTGAAGAGTTGACCCAAACAGCAGTTGGTGCCAGAAAGTCCGATAGGAATGTGCTCCCGTCACGGTTTCAGTGTTTTGTAGTGTGTTGTACCTACGAGACGGGTCTGCTTACCATCTAGGCAGGTTCTCCAAGGGTTCTGCTTCAGGTGTTAGTGGTTCTCTTTCAGGCTTTTCTTAGGTTCGTAGGTAATAGACCAATATGTTTAGTGAACTGGTCAACTACATCTGGCTGTTGTTCTTTCGGTATTTTTACGCCCCAGAGAGGGCCATAGAGGGGTAAGCAACCAGAAATAGGTTTTATTGGTTGAAAATAGGTTTATTGTGGCCTAGTAGTCGTTAAACAGTTTTATAGCACTGTCTGTGAGGTCCACATATTATAAAACACCCACGTTTTTCTTTTTTTCCAGTAAATATGTTAAGTCTTCTATAGGGATTGTTGTGGCTTATATTGCATGGGATCGCTTCCAGAAGGTCAGAAGGTAAAAGAAGAAGTTCATCATCAAAGCATTATCTTCCGTTTCATTTGATTAGTAATTACCAAGCAAAACGTCATTTTGTCCTAATGGATTGAGCATAAAATTTGTTATTTCCTGCATTATTAGGAAAGTGCCAATATTTCTGTAATAATCCAATGGACGATTCGTGCAACGTTTACTCAACATTAAAAGCAACTCAAACTATATTTACGAGCCAAAGCGATTTCTTGACTCGTTGCCAAAGATCGGGCCAAAGTAATTTGTCTGAATTTTTTTAATGCTTCTTCCCGAAAAAATAGTTAATTTTAGTACTGTGTATCTGTTAAAAAAATCTATTTATGCCCGATAGAGGCACTTTTCCAGGTCACACCAACCATCAGTTTCTAATTAAAGATGCATGTCGTGGAGTAATAATAATTAAAAATGTATCTACTACAGGAAATCGAGTATCCAGCCACCCAAATCCACCGAAGAATACCAACCCAACACAATGTCAGACATGCAGGTGTCCATTCCAGAAACCGGCGTTGTGGCCACCTCTGGAAATCGGGAAGAGGAGAGCGAGAGCGTGGAAGAAACCACTTTAACCGAGGCAAGTATCCATATTTTCTCTCTCCCTCTTTGGCACACCGGAGGCAATGAATCCTTATTTCGGACAGTTGAACGCACCTTCTAATTGGCGGTTACTACCTGTGCCAAAGAAAGCGTCGTGTGTGCGGCCATTAATCTTCTCTCCGGTGCAACGTTGCTTTATATCTAACAACATTTCCACAAATTAATTGGTAATGGTGTAGGCATGGCGCTGATTTAATGCACCACGAAGCTCTTGCTCGTTAACGATCTGAAATTAGGTTAAAGTAATTATGGGTTTCGGTTCTGAGTTTCAAAAAAAAAGCTCTGGATTACTAGACTCCTGAATTTTTTTTTTAGAGTTTACAGGTTAAAAATTGGTTAATTTTAGGATAATTTTGGCTAGAAGTCAGATAAAATATTTAAATACAGCATGCAACTGACCAATACTATTCTTATCACTAATTCAGGTTAAGGGGCTTGAAATAACTGATTAGTATATTTTTTGGTTAAGCTCCCATATTTTTGCTTGTTTTCTCCATTAATCCATCTGCTCTGGCTTAAATAACTATCTATGTTCTGCTTTTTTTCAGATCTTGTAGGTTAAAAATTGGTTAAATCTAGGTTAATTCCGGTTAGTAGTCAAGAAAACATATTCAGGTAGAGCTTGCAACTGGCCAATAATTGATTTATTACTATTTTAGGATAAGAGCCTTGACATAACTAGTTTGCCAAGCTATCTGGCAAAGCTAAATATCTGTCCATATTCGGTTTGTTCAGACCTTGTAGGTTAAAAATTATTTAAGCTTAGGTTAATTCCGGTTAGAAGTCAAGAAACATATTCAGGTAGACGTTGCAATTGTCCATTAATTGTATTATTACTATTTTAGGCTAAGAGGCTTCAGATAACCCTTGTAAGTTAAAAATTGGATAAATTTAGGTTAATTCCGTTTAGTAGTCAAGAAAACATATTCAGGTAGAAGTTGCAATTGGCCATTAATTGTTTTATTACTATTGCAGGCTAAGAGGCTTCAGATAGCCCTTGTAGGTTAAAAATTGGTTAAATTTAGGTTATTTCTGGATAGTAGCCAGGGAACAAATATTCAGGTAGAGCTTGCAATTGGCCAATAATTGTTTTATTACTATTTCAGGCTAAGAGGCTTCAGATAACCCTTGTGAGTTAAAACTTGGTTAAATTTAGGTTAATTCCGGATAGTAGTCAAAAAAAAATTTAGGTAGAGCTTGCAATTGGCCAATAATTGTTTTATTACTATTTCAGGCTAAGAGGATTCAAATAACACTTGTTGGTTAAAACTTGGTTAAATTTAGGTTAATTCCGATTAGTAGTCAAGAAAACGTATTCAGGTAGAGCTTGCAATTGGCCAATAATTGATTTATTACTATTTCAGGCTATGAGCCTTGACATAACTAGTTTGCCAAGCTGTGTGGCAAAGCTAAATATCTGTCCATATTCGGTTTGCTCAGACCTTGTAGGTTAAAAATTAGTTAAATTTAGGTTAATTCCGTTTAGTAGTCAAGAAAGCATATTCAGGTAGGCATTGCAATTGTCCATTAATTGTATTATTACTATTTTAGGCTAAGAGGCTTCAGATAGCCCTTGTAGGTTAAAAATTGGTTAAATTTAGGTTAATTCTGGTTAGTAGCCAGGGAACAAATATTCAGGTAGAGCTTGCAATTGGCCAATAATTGTTTTATTACTATTTCAGGCTAAGAGGCTTCAGATAACCCTTGTAGGTTAAAAATTGGTTAAATTTAGGTTAATTCCGGATAGTAATCAAAAAAAAATATTTAGGTAGAGCTTGCAATTGGCCAATAATTGTTTTATTACTACTTCAGGCTAAGAGGATTCATATAACACTTGTAGGTTAAAAATTGGTTAAATTTAGGTTAATTCCAATTAGTAGTCAAAAAAAATATTCAGGTAGAGCTTGCAATTGACCAATAATTGATTTATTACTATTTCAGGATAAGAGGCTTGACATAACTGGTTTGTCAAACTGTGTGGCTTAAATAACTGTCATATTCTGTTTTTTTAGACCTTGTAGGTTAAAAATTGGTTAAATTTAGGTTACATTCGGTTAGTAGACAAGAAGAGAGATTCAGGTAGAGTTTGCCATTGCCCAATAATTGTTCATTAATTGTTAAATGACTGTTTTTACCTTTTTGGTTACCAAATTGTAAAATATAGAAGTTAAGTTTGCAAGAGAACTAAGGCTTTATTTCATGTTAGGTACCAAATTTTTAGGTTAACATTTCGGAGAAAGCATCATAATTAAATAAATTTTCAGTATTTGAGCGTTTTTTTGGTTAGAAATTTTGTGAAAATTTAGTCACTTTGAAGCTTTTGACAATTTTAGAAAAGTTTTGGCAATTCTCCTGCCTTTTAAATGAGAAATTTTTTATGTGCACAATTTTGGGTAACCTAAAAAGTGTGTAATACGAACACGGGATATAGAACAAAAGAAACTACTTCACATTTTAAAAACTTCAGACGTTTCGACCTTTATTGAAGTCGTCCTCAGGATTATTTAAATTTTTTGTAGTTTACCTTAAGAGATCAAAATCCTATGTCCGGTATATGTCGAGGTTATTTACAACATTAAAATAGAATGTTTTTGGCATTTTCATGATAAAAGTTCAGGTTAGGAACAGAAAAAGGCTTGACGAAGATCTCATTTCCAATCGAAACGTCGAAAATTCTACAAACGCAAAGTAGCTTTTAGTTCTGGGCAACCCTTTACTTTAAAAATTAAATTTATGGTTAACCTATCATCCTTGTTTCGATTTGATTTTCCCATCGGCTCACATGTAGAAGAAAGGAAGCTGAATTTTGTTCAACAGTAAATGAGAATGCTTTTGCTTTAACAAACTTTACAAACTGAGAAGTTCTTGAGGAAGACCTTAGTACAAGTCGAAACGTTGGTATTTTTTTTTAAGAATAACAGTGAACATCAATTTTGTTATAAAACTGCTGAAATTAACAAAAGGAATAAGCTCCAAGATATTTATGGATTATCAAAATTCCCTACGTTTCATCTTTTATTTAGGTCTTCCTCAGGGTTATTTTAATTTTTTTAGTATGATTAGACAGGGCAAAATTACGTATTCTGTAGGTGTAGAGGTTACAACATTGGAAAGGAGTGTTTTTGTTTTCTCTTAACAAACTTTACGAACTGAAAAAGACTTGAGGAAGACCTCAATACAAGTTGAAACGTCAGCAACTTTTCCACAAATAATAATAAACAACAATATTTTTATAATATTGCTGAAATTAAGAAAATGAATCAGTTGCTAGATATTTATGAAACGAGAATCGAGAATTGTAAGTTCAACATATGGAGCAACTGTTTTATAAAATTCCCTACGTTTCAACTTTTATTGAGGTCTTCCTCAAGGTTATTTTAATCTTTGAACTGTGCCTAAACAAAGCAAAATCACGTGTGCTGTATGTGGGGAGGTTACAACATAAGAAAGGAATGTTTGCTTAACAAGATTCTCTTAACAAACTTTACGAACTGAAGAAGACTTGAGGAAGACCTCAGTAAAAGTTGAAACGTCAGAAACTTTTCCACAAATAATAATAAACTTTTTTTTATAAACCTGCTGAAATTAACAAAATGAATCAGTTTCTAGATATTTATGAAACAAGAATCAAGAATTGTATGTTCAACATATGCAGCTACAGATTTTTTAAATTCCCTACGTTTCAACTTTTATTGGGGTCTTCCTCAGGGTTATATTAATTTTTATAGTATGTTTAAAGAGAGCAAAATCACGTGTTATGTATGCGGGGAGGTTACAACATTAGAAAGGAATGTTTTTGTTTTCTTTTAACAAACTTCACGAACTGAAAAAAACTTAGGAACTTAAAAACTTAGAAACTGAGGAAGAGCTCAATACAAGTTGAAACGTCAGCAACTTTTCCACAAATAATAATAAACATATTTCAGCAGTTTTTTATAAAACGGCTGAAATTAACAAAATTAACTGTTAGATATTTATGAGATAAAAATTGATAACTCTATGTTCAACACATGGAGCTACAGATTTATAAAATTCCCTACGTTTCAACTTTTATTGAGGTCTTCCTCACGGTTATTTTAATTTTTATACTACATAATAAATGCCTAAACAGAGCACAATCACGTGGTGTGCCGTATCTGAGGAGGTTACAACATTACAAAGGAATGTTTTTGTTTTCTCTTAACAAACATTACGAACTGAAAAAAAGTTGAGGAAGACCTCAATACAAGTTGAAAAGTCAGTAATTTTTCCACAAATAATAATAAACATCATTTTTTTTTTATAAAGCTGCTGAAATTAACAAAATAGATCAGCTCCTATATATTTATGAAACAAGAATCGAGAATTGTATGTTCAATTTATGGAGCTTGAGATTTTTAAAATTCCCTACGTTTCAACTTTTATTGAGGTCTTCCTCAAGGTTATTTTAATTTTTATATTATGCCTAAACAGAGCAAAATTACGTAGTCTGTACCTGTGGTTACAACATTGGAAAGAAGTGTTTTTGTTTTCTTTTAACACACTTTACGAACTGAAAAAGACTTGAGGAAGACCTCAATACAAGTTGAAACGTCATAAACTTCTCCACAAATAATAATAAACATCAACTTTTTTTATAAAACTCCTGAAATTTTAAAAATGGATCAGTTCCTAGATAATTATGAAAAAAGATTCGAGAATTGTATGTTCAACATATGGAGCTACTGATTTATAAAATTCCCTACGTTTCAACTTTTATTGAGGTCTTCCTCAGGGTTATTTTAATCTTTATACTGTGCCTAAACGGAGCAAAATCATGTGTGCTTTATCCGGGGACGTTACAACATTAAAAAGGAATGCAAATAGCGCCATCGGACGACGACAAGTGCTTCCACTAGTGGAGGCACCTGCCGCCGTCTGATGGCGCCACTTACATACATACACTGTGCCTTGTGCAAGAGCGGAGACCAAGTATCATTCGAACTCGTATTTCTCTCAGGTTTGAGGTATACCGTAGTGATGAGTTCCAATAAGAGCGAAATTGGTCTATGGTTCTTCTGCCTAATCGAAAATTGTATGTTTTGCTTATGGAGCTGCGGAACCGGTCTGGAAGACAAAATTTGGACCACACAATCGCGCATTTTGTCTTTTGAGAGCCTTTATCTCGATTCTATGAATAATCAGCTAAAATTAGGTATTAGAAGCTAAGAAGCTCCAAAGATAGGGCTACACTCTAAACTACCTTTTGAGTTTCTAGTTGTAATAGTAACTGAGTACGGGTGGCTCAAAAATGAGCTACAAATTTTATACTTTTTCTTATTTTTCTCAAAAGCCGTAAATCGTAGCTTTGTTCTGATGACATGAATGTATAAAAATATAAAATTGGAATTTTTACAACCGCTTTCCCTCCAAAATGGTGTGTAAAACGTCATTTTGGAGGAAAAAAATAGGCATATTTTATTTCATGTTCGCAGCACAAAATAGTACCTTTGGTACCAACCTTAAAGTTCCACCAGACTCTTATCTCTTCTTTATATCAACTAGAAGCTGCTTACCAAATTTCGGCTTTCTAACTCTAACCCCACGTTTCGAACACTATTGAGGTTTTCCTCAGGGCTTTTTCAGGTTTTATATTTTGCCTAAAAAGAACAAAATCCTCTGCCTCGTATATGTGGAGGTTAGTTACAATGTCAGATGGGAATGTTATTTGTTTTTCTTAAAGGCTTGAAGAAGATCTTAAAACAAGTCGAAACGTCGGCAATTTATTTTACAATCGTAAACAAGCCTTCTAACAAAAAAAATGCATTATGTTAGCTAGGCATCCAGGTTTCTGGACATTCAAATTTTTGCTGCTTAAGTCAATTGCCATGTTTCCTATATCAAATAACGTACTACTCACAACAAATCTATTCCAGTAAATCTCTAAATATACAGAAATGTTTGAGAAAAAGCAACTGTTCGAGCACGCCTTAGTGCTAATATATCTACTTCCATGACATTTGTTTATCCAACGATCTTCGAATTAATGCCCCAAGTACATAACGACAGGTGTTGACCTGTAAATAGACTCCCATGCGTTTCCTGGATACAATTAGTGCATTTCCAAGAAATTCATTAACTCAATGACTTTAAAAACAAATCTTATTGCGCTTTGTTTTAGGTAACCAAAGATTTGGGGAACGCGAAGATGCAGCAGAAGACTGCCACGTTTGAGGGTCAGGAGAACACTTCTTTGGTGGAGGATCATCGCACCAAAAAAACCGAGGCCTCCAAGAACGTGATGCAGCAGGAAACGTCTACGATTTCTGCAAACAAAAAGGTATTTAGTTCAAAGATTGAGACCTCAGAGAGCTTCTCTATGGAGGAGACTGAGGAGTATGAGGTTGAGGCGTGAGAGGTTAGAACTATTCCATAATGCTTTTTTTAAATTAAGTTTTCTTTGCTTTATAATTAATTATTTAGATATAAATAATAAGAAGAATAACAGACATATCAAAAAAATCTTTTAGCTACTTTTTTCCTCTTAGAGACATTTTCTTTTTTTACTTGTGTAGTTGTCATTGCCCTCTCTTCTTCCATTTTTCTGTTACTATCGCATTTATTATGTAAAGTAAGGCTTTGAATGTGATATCTAAGGGAAAGACACCATACAGCAGAACGTATTTTTACCATTTTCATACTCATCATACCGAGGGTTATATAGAACTGGCGCTTTATCCTAACTTTCTTTTCATATACGTAGTTGTAGACGGGCTTAATTTTGATTTTTTTACCTGCTTATAATGCTACAATAAATGATAATGTACTTACTATTCCAATAAACGTGTTGATGATATAACAGTATTGTTGTTAGTTTTCTTCCAGACTCTGGGCTTCAAAATGTTATAAAATGTGGGCCCAGTTCTATATAGCCTGGTCCAGTCAGTGTTTTTGTTGAGTTTTGTAACGTTTTGAAGCTTCAGATGCATATTTTCCACTATCACCTTTTACTTTCTTCTAAGTTTACTCTGCAGGGCTCCATCAGAAAAACTTGCTCTGATACCTAGTTAAAAGCTATTTTGATACAAGTCCAGGCAGCTATAAACCATTCACTTATTACTGTCATCAAGTAGACGTTCGAAAGTGCCGAAAAGAGATTATTATGAGTGGAACCTCTGAAACCTCTGTTCCAGTGACAGTGGTCCCACTAAAAGTGGTGAAGTTGTGGATCCACATAAATGGTATTCCCCTATTTGATTTCCAAAAATATTTAGTTTCAGAAACTATCCAAAGTTTCTGTCGCTATGAGGCATCTTCAGTCGAGATCATTTGGAACCAATGGAACACGTGTAAGGAAATTTTCGAACGTAGTTAGACCCTTGCTCTTTACGTGACTTATAAAAATATCTAGTGCCACGTTCCACAGTTTATTTTGTGTGTGACTGTTACGGTTCTCAACCTGGGGCACTATTATTCGTTTAAATTGTTCACAGTACAATTTTAAATAACTGTTTGGAATCGTAACAATTAAATACCAGAAGCTGTCCAGACATTTGGCGCACAACTAGGGGCGGAACAACATTAGTTAGGCGCCTAAAGCGGTTGCATAAAATATTTTTTTCATATTCTCTTCTCAGTTCTCATCAATATTCTCTCTTCATGAAAAAAATGTATAATATTCTTCTTAATAAAGGGATCAGAATATACCTCGCCAATAATGTTAAATTAAAATAAAAACATATTAGAAAATAAAAAACAACGGCTTGAAACAGGCTTAAAAAATACCTCCATATACACCTTCAACACTATACCTGGCTTACCATTTTAAACAAATGGTTGGAAATAAATGCAAAGTGAGATAATAAGGAAAGAAAGCAACTACTGAAAACAGAAATATGAACACCTTGCTGAAAAAAATTTTTGCATTATTGGCGCCCAACATGGGGCACGATCCTTCATTTATATTCTTCCCAATACAGCATTAAACAACTGCTGGGTAATAAATAAGAGAAACTAACTGGAAATAACTGATAACCACACATTTGGCGCACAACTAGGGGCCGAAAAAACATTAGCTAGGCGCCAAAAATATCTTCAAAAAGTATTTATATTCTCAATAAAAATCAAGAATATACCTGGCCAACAATATTAAGCAACTGTTTGGAGCTAAATGAGAAACTGAGATCATGAGCGAAGAAAACAAGTTAAATATGTGGCGCATAACCAAGGGCGCCAAAAATACTATCTTATACACGTTCAAAAACATACCTGGCCTACCATTTTACACAACTGGTTGGAAATAAATGCGAAGTTGAGAACATAAATAAAGGGAGCAAATACTGAAAACAGAAATATGAAAACCTTTGTAATAAAAGAAAAAAATATTTGTCTATGCCTTTTTTGGCGCCCAACGTGGGGCACGATTCTTCATTTATATTCTTCACAATGCAGCTTTAAACAACTGCTGGGTAATAAATACGAGAAACTAACTGGAAATAACTGATAACAACACACTTGGCGCATAACTAGGGGCCAAAGAAACATTAGTTAGGCGCCAAAAATACCTTCAAAATGTATTTATATTTTCAATAAAAAGTCAAAAATATACCTGGCTAACAATACTAAGCAACTGTTTGGAGCTAAATGCGAATCTGAGATCATGTCTCATCAGAGTCTACATATTTGGCGCACAACCAGGGTCGTCCAAAATACTTCTTCTTATGGCTTCAAAAACATACCTGGCCTATCATTTTACACAACTGGTTGGAAATAATTGCGAATTTGAGATCATGAGCAAAGGAAGCAAATACTGAAAACAGGAATATAAAAACCAGTTTGAAAACCTATTTCTTCATGGCTTTCTTGGCGCCCAACGTGGGGCACAATTTTTTATTTATATTCTTCATAATACAATTTTAAACAGCTGCTTAATAATCAATACGACAAGTTGATTGAAAATAACTGATGTCCACACATTGGGCGCGCATCTAGGGGCCGAAAAAACACTAGCTAGGAGCCAAAAATAGCCTCAAAAAGTATTTATATTGTTTTCAATAAAGATACCAAAATATACCTGATCAACAATTTTAAGCAACTGCTTGAAAATAAATGCGAAACTGAGATCACGAGCGAAAGAAACAAATGTTGTCTGTACCTGGTCTACCATTTTAATGAACTGGTTGGAAATAAATACGAGAAGTTGAGTCAAAATAATTGATGTTCACATATTTGGCGCACAACTCAGGGCCAAAAAAAAAAACGTTTTCCAAATGTTAAGAATACCATCACAGAATATTTATGTTCTTCTCAATATGAAAACCTAAAATATTCCGGGCTTTCAATTTCAAATCACTGCTCGGAAATTAATGCGAACTTGAGGCCATGAACACTGCTCATATATTTGGCGCACAACCAAGGGTCAAAAAAACGTTAATCATGTAAAATACTTTCTTGCAAACAGCTTAAAATATATCTCATATACAATCTTATGCAACTACAAGGAAGTAAATGCGAAATTTGGAACAAAAGAAGCAAATACTGTCCACATATTTGGCGCACAACTAGAGACCAAAAAATCGTTATGCAACTTGTTCTAGTAAGTCAAAATTGGCGCCCAAAGGAGTGTTTGCTTTAAAAGCACACACTTAAACTCATGTCAGACACCAAGGAAAAGCTGTAGACATTTTTAATTAAATTTGGCGCCGAACGTAACTCTTAAAACAAATACACTTTCAGCCGTTAATTAGTCACCAAATCCAGATGACTCGTTTAGTAGATTTAGGAAAGTTGCTTTTCACGTATTTTATTAGCGCCCAACGTAGAATTTGGTAAGAACAAGGTATTGTTGAGAGGCCAAGTTGAGCGCCAACCGTTTTTTCTACCCAAAAAGGTAAGTAAAAATTAATTTGGCGCCAAACATGAAATTCACCAAAGAAGTATACAGTGAGACCCTTCTTGGGCGCTAAATTAATACTTCTAAAAATTGAGAAAATTACTTTATTGAGTCTATTTTTGCCCAATCTTGGATTTCAAAAAATTACTCTGCAGCCCAGTTTGAGCGTCAAATTTCAATAAAAAGTTTTGTTTCACAACTGACCACAATTGGAAATGTTTTTCTTTCTCTCTTCTTTCTACCTAAAATATTAAGTAAATAGTCATTTGGTGCTGAATATGGGATTTGTCAGAGAATTGACACATTATTAAGCTCCGTCTTGGACGCCAAATTTAAATTTCCAAAAATTGTTTAGATCACTTAACTTAGTTTGTTGGCGCCCAATCTTGGATCTGCGGCTCAGGTGGAATTACGGATTTCTTTTTATTTTATAAGTGACGACAATTTTAAATCTCTTTTTTCTATTCTGTGGCCCAATTTGAGCGCCAGGATTCATTAAAAAATACGTTTTATTTCATAATTGACCATAACTTCGTTCTACATAAAAAAATGTGAAAAGTCATTTGGCAGCAAAAATGGGATTCACCAAAGAAATATACATTAAATCTCACCTTAAGCGCTATTTTCAAATTTATAAAAATGGTCTAAATTACTAAACAGGAGATGATTGGCGCCAAATTATGGATTTGTGAAAAAACACAATGTTGCAGCCCAATTTGGGAGCCAAGATATAGGCGAAATTTTTGTGGTCCATTTTATACGACCACAATAATTAGAAACAGGTAAATAATCAGTCATTTGGTGTCAAACATGGGACTTGCCGAAGAGGTTTACATAGAACCTCGTCTTAAGTGCCAAATTCAGTTTTCTAAAAGTTATTTAACTTACTGCACTGAGATTACTGGTTCCCAATCATGGATTTGTAAAATTTGGCGCCCAGCATGGTCCTTCTTACTTACTCGTGGCAACAATACACAAAGCGCCAAAATCAACAGAATGTAGTAGCTAAAAAAACGTTTTATTAAAATAAATAGTCACTCTTTGGTTTGCTGTCAAAAAATCAAGCCAATCTCGAAAGATCAGAAATCTGCGCAGTAACCGGTTCGGTCCAATTACGCTTATTTTGGACTGTTTTGTGAGCTGCATCGGACTGACTTGAATTCTTCTAGGATCATCTTTTAAGAATGTATATTCCTGAATTTAGAAAATACCAACAAATACACACAGTTGTATTGTATAGCTCGATATTTGGAAACAAAATACTTTTGGCGCTTGATAAGATAAACCCACCTTGTGCGCCAAAAATAACTATATAAAAAACTGGACTATTAAGGGGTTTAGAATTTTCAAATATGTGATGAATGTATCACATATTTGACCGTCAAAAGAAGTGATATTAACTACCGTTGTCTAGATCTATTTACATTATGTGCATAAAAAAATCAGTATCTTTGGAGGTGCTTCAGCATGCACCTTTCGGTGATCATCATCATCCCGTGGGCAGAATAGGGAAATTTTGGTTGTGCCTTTATGAGGGAGAGAAACTTGTACGTTCAGATTAAGCCTTTGGTCCAGTAGTCTATGCCACTGGCCCAGCATCCTTAAGAGTGGCCTTGCGGCTCTTATGGGCGGTACCCCTAAACCACGATAAAAGTGACAATGGTCTCAAGAAAAAATTGCCTATACTGTGTCGCTTCCTGTCAATATTCTAGAGAAAGCTACTGATCGATCTACAGTAAAGTATAAATATCGGTAATGAACCTGTGTTTCAGTAGTTTATACTCAACATCCTTAAGAGTGGTCTTGCGGCTCTTACGGATGGTACCCCTAAACCACCATAAAAGTAACAATGGTCTCAAGCAATAAAAAGTGCTCCTCTTCTTGCCTTTCTCTCACCACTTTAGAAAAATCTGCAATGAAGTATAAAGACCACTTCTTGTAGATCTTCAAACCTGACAATTACTCCAGGTTTCGCTAGAAACTTAACCTTTAGAATTCGTCTTGTCTTTAACCACTAAAGTACGTCTATTATTAAGCAATCCACTGATTGTTTCCTTCAGATTACTCAGGCAACACTGCAAATAGTTTTTCAGGGAATTATTCCTCCTCTGGACCTTAGTGCTCAGAGAGCGAAACTTGGTAAGTTTGGTGTCCATCAGTGTCGTGAAAGTAGGCATTCTGAAGCTTTTTGTAATGGTGCAAAGCGCATTAGAAACCTTAGAGAATAACTAATAACCTAATAATTTCCCTTTAGGCAGCATTGGACTCAGAAATCACCCATCCTTCAGACAAGCCAAACTACTATGAACCTCTGCCTTGGATGCGTCTTTCAATTCTGCAGAGGTAAAACCATTTGAACCAATTAAGCCCTTCGAGCCGCTAAAGCCTTTTGAGCCTCTGAAGTCCTTCGAGCTGGCCAGGAAGATTGAAGCGGAAAGGGTGGCGGCCATCGCCAAGGAGCCTCTCATTGAAGAGATTGAGAGCATTTACTCTGATGCCCTGGCTCAGATTGGAAACATTGGGTCTCAGCAGCTAAAGATTCCACCTCCTAAGGATCACACCAAGCTCCTCGATTCTTCTTCAGTAGTAGACACTAACAACAACGAGCAGCAAGACTCGAGCTGGGTTCCTGCAGGGTACCAGCCAGTGGAGCCTCTTTCCCCATTGAGGCTCTCAGATTTAGAATCGCCTGCAAAGCCCACGGTGCCACAGATCACGCTGACAAGTGAAAGCAGCAGTGACGTGCCTAAAATTTTAGGAAAAGGGAACAGCACCGCTGAAATCCAAGAGGAGAGCATCAAGAACTCACTAAAAGAAATACTTTCAGACTTGGACAACTACGCAGAAAAGGACGGGGAGCTGAGGCACGAGGGCGGTGGGGGAATGCTGCCCTCACTGAAGCACGACATCCTGATGCAGGTGATTATTGAGTATCTTATAAAGGGTGCTCAAATAAATCAAGTTCTAGGGTCTAGCCCCACTCTGAGATTTTTTTTATTTGAACACAGGTTATATGTTACTAACCCAACTACCCACCTCATATTAATCTAGTTCAATGGTACATGTTGGCGTGTTTGGTGTTTTTTTCAGTCATACCATTGTAATAATCATTCAGAGCCGGGCCAAAACAGGACCTGGACGGCCACCCTACCATCTCGCCTACCATCCAAACCGCCTAGGTGTCGCCCTGTGTCGTTACCTCCAGAGGGCAGTTTAGGTTACTATTGGGACCAGCAGGTAGTTAAATCTCTTTCAGTAACCAAAAAATAAAGAAATGCTTTTGAAGTATACTCAATATCGCTGAAATTGATTAAAATCAATATTTTGACAAATTTATTGGTCTGTATCAGTTCGAATTACCAAATACTCCTTTTATCCTAAACCGATTAATATGCCAATCATTAGCAAGACCAACATTAGTCTTGATCAAAACGATTCAATATGGTTTGAAATTGATAAAAAAATGATTTCTTGCTTATTGAGACAAACAATATTTGTTATGCTAAAATTGGCATTCCTGTGGAATTGACTTATTGTTTGAAATTACAAGAATATTTTGTCAAAATCTTACATTCATTATTGATCAAAACCACCCAATGTCTGTGAAATTGATAAAAATCTAATTTCGAATATTGAGATCATCTGTGTTCTTATTGATTTTTACATAATCACTCATATCGAAATTTAGTTATTACCTCAAATCATTTATTATCGTTTAATATGAGAAAAAAAAATAAATAAAACCGGACAATATTAAAACCTTTTATTTTATTATTGATCACAAGTATTCAATATATTGCATAATCGATAAAAAAATTGTAGTTTATTACATATTTTTATTTATATATTTATTTTTATATACTACAAAAAATTGTAGGTTACTGAGACAATCAATAATTGGTTAAAGTACATTCTGTCATAACCATTTCCTGAGATATTAAATTTTTGATAGTTATTGAGAAAATCAATATATAATTTACAAATATTAGCCGATCTAACACATCAAAAACCTACAAGAGCATTTTTTTGTCAAAACGGGTAATATTAAAACTAATTTCTAAGAATGTTTATTATTGATTGAAATGACTCAATATATCGTATAACTGATAAATATTGTAATTAATTGCCGGTTACTTAGAGAATCAATATTTGGATATTAATTATTGATCCAAGCTATTCACTAACGTTTAAAATAAAAAAATCAATTTTTACATAGTTGAGAAAATTAGTATAGCGCTAAAGTTAGTCTGTAAATATAATCAAAATGACAAGAAATATATTTTTTTCAAAGCCGGATAATATCACCACCAGTCGCTAATAAGTTTAATTATTGATAAAATGTCTCAATACTGAATAAAATTGATAAAAAAAATTAATTTAAGAAAATTGAGAAAATATTTGTTCTGCTAAATTAATTCTATTATAACAATCTGAAAAGAAATTTGATTATTAATTTAAGTTATTCACTAAGTTTTAAAATCAATTTTTATGTTGTTTAGAAAATCAATACATCGCGAAAGATAGTCAGTAAATCATATCAAATTCATTTGATTGAAGTTTTGTTGTGGATCAAAATGACTCAATATATCAGTATAAGATCATTTTCTAAGAATCTTTATTAATGATTAAAATGATTCAATATTTCGTAAAATTGATAAAAATTGTAGTTAATTGCCGGTTACTTAGACAATGCATAATACAATGCATTCTTTCATAACCATTTCCCAATATATTAATTATTGATTCAAGCTATTCACTAACGTTTAAAATTAAAAAAAAAACAAATTTTGTGTTGTTGAGAAAATCAATATAGCACCAAAAATAGTCTGATAATAATATGGAGGGAATATTTTTTGTCAAAGCCGGATGTCATCATCGTTTGCTAATAAGTATAATTATTGATCAAAATGACTCAATACTAAATAAAATTGATAAAAATTTAATTGTCGGTAATTGAGAAAAACTATGTTTGTCTAATTTAGTTTCATTTTAACCATTTGATTTTTTTTTAAATTATATCCTAAGCTCTAAAATAAAAAAAAAACAATTTTTATGTTGCTGAGAAAATCAGTATGTAATTTGAAAATATTACACGGTCTATTACATCAAATTGCTACACTTCACTATCACATTAAATTGCTATAAAAGCATTCTTTTTAACAATACCAGATAATATTAAAACGATTTTGTAAGAAGTTTTATTATTGATCGAAATGATTCAATACATTGTAAAATTGATAAAAATTGTAATTAATTGCCGATTACGGAGACAATCAATATTTGGTTAAATTACATTTTTTCATAACCATTTACCGAAGATATTAATTATTGATCCGAACTTTATTTTTATTTTTTTATAATTTTATTTTTTTATTTTTTTATAATTTATTTTATAATTTATTTATAATAATTTGAAAAGTAATGTGATTATTCATCGAAGTTATTCATGTTGTTCGGAAAGTCAATACATCACGAAAGATCATGAATCATTTCAAATTGATAAGAATTTTTTTTTTGTCAAATTGGTTTAAAAATTATATTTACCATTTGTTAATAAGTTGAATTATTCCTCAAAATGATTCAATCCATTGTAAAATTGATAAAAATTGCAGTTAATTGCCGGTTACTGAGACAATCAATATTTGGTTAAATTACATTCTTTCATAACCACTTGCCGAAGATATTAATTATTGATCCGAGCTTTTCACTAACGCTTTTAATAAAAAATATCAATTTTTATATTATTGAGAAAATCAAAATAGTGCCAAAGTTAGTCTTTAAACAATATCAAATTGATAAGGGATTTCTTTTTGTGAAAACTGGATAACATCATCACCGTTTGCTAATAAGTTTATGCATTGATCAAAACCACTCAATATTTAAAAAAATTGATAACAAAATTTAATTGCCGGTTAATGAGAAAGTCTATGTTTTGCTAAATTCATTCTATTATAATAATTTGAAAAGCAATTTGATTATTGATCAAAGATATTCATTAATCTTTAAAATCAAACAAAAATCTATTTTCATGTTGTTCCGAAAATCAATATATAGCGGAAGTTAGTTAATTATATCAAATTGATAAGAAATTAATTTTTTGTCAAATCTGTTTAAAAATCATATTCATAGTTTCTGAATAAGTTGAATTATTGCTCAAAATGATTCAATATTAAATAAAATTGATAAATAAATATTATTGCTGGTTATTAAGAAAATTTAAGTTTTGCTAAAACACATTGCTAACAATTTGCCGAGTTATTCAATAAATGACCAAAAGTTTACAAAGGTTTAAATACAAACAAAAATCAATTTTTATATTATTGAGAAAGTCAATACAGAGCTCAAATTAGTGTGTAAATAATATCAAATTGATTACTGAAAAAAATCAAAATGGTGTTCGGTTTCTAGGTACTTCTAGAGTCGAGGTTTTTGGAATGTTTTAAGAAGAAAAATTTAATTTTGAGGCTTATTTCATTTGAATTGAGTTTGTCACGTTCTTATGGGATCGTTCCGATTAAAAACTGAAAAAAAAAATCCGAATTTTGTTTAAAATAGCCCAAAAAAAAAGGGGGGGGGGGGTATTACGGCTTTTTTTCTCAATTGTCAAATTTGACAGCCTGTAACTTAAGAACGCCTTGACTGCTTCGAGTAAATCCTACTATGTTTTCCTCTTCTTGATGTCCTCTTTCACGGCACTCCCACCACCGGAAGTTCCGTAGGGACAATATTTTTCGAGATGAGGTCTATCTTCGGTGGTCGATTTTTAGGCACTTTTAGAATCGCGTTTTTTTACCATTTTTAAAAAAGCCTCTTTAGATGTTAATTTCAGTCGAATTGAGTTTGTTACGTTCCCAGGGGATTGCAAGTATGCCATTCTGATCAAAAACAGCAAAAACTCTTTTCTCAATAGTCAACTTTGACAGCCTGTAACTTAAGAACGCCTTGACCGAGTGGAGTGAATCCAACTGGGTTTTCCTCTTTTTGATGTCCTCTTTCACGTCCCACCCCCGAAAGTTCCGTAGGGGCAATATTTTTGGAGATAGAGGACGACCCTTTGGTGGCCGATTTTTAAGCACTTTTAGACTCCGTTTTCTGACCATTTTTAAAAAAAACCTCTTTAGAGGTTAATTTCGGTCGAATTGAGTTTGTTACTAGGAGATTGCAAGCGTGCCATTCTGATCAAAAACAGCCAAAAAAAATTCCGAATTTTTTTGAAAATGTCCAAAGGGGGGAGGGGGTTATTACGACTTTTTTCTCAATTGTCAACTTTGACAGCCTGTAACTTAAGAACGCCTTGACCGATTGGAGTGAATCCAACTGGGTTTTCCTCTTTTTGATGTCCTCTTTCACCTCCCACCCCCGAAAGTTCCGTAGGGGCAATATTTTTGGAGATAGAGGACGACCCTTTGGTGGCCGATTTTTAAGCACTTTTAGACTCCGTTTTCTGACCATTTTTAAAAAAAACCTCTTTAGAGGTTAATTTCGGTCGAATTGAGTTTGTTACTAGGAGATTGCAAGCGTGCCATTCTGATCAAAAGCAGCCAAAAAAAATTCCGAATTTTTTTGAAAATGTCCAAAGGGGGGAGGGGGTTATTACGGCTTTTTTTCTCAATTGTCAAATTTGACAGCCTGTAACTTAAGAACGCCTTGACCGAGTGGAGTGAATCCAACTGGGTTTTCCTCTTTTTGATGTCCTCTTTCACGTCCCACCCCCGAAAGTTCCGTAGGGGCAATATTTTTGGAGATAGACCCCTTTGGTGGTCGATTTTTAAGCACTTTTAGACTCCGTTTTCTGACCATTTTTAAAAAAAACCTCTTTAGAGGTTAATTTCGGTCGAATTGACTTTGTTACTAGGAGATTGCAAGCGTGCCATTCTGATCAAAAACAGCCAAAAAAAAATCCGAATTTTTTTGAAAATGTCCAAAGGGGGGAGGGGGTTATTACGACTTTTTTCTCAATTGTCAACTTTGACAGCCTGTAACTTAAGAACGCCTTGACCGAGTGGAGTGAATCCAACTGGGTTTTCCTCTTTTTGATGTCCTCTTTCACGTCCCACCCCCGAAAGTTCCGTAGGGGCAATATTTTTGGAGATAGACCCCTTTGGTGGTCGATTTTTAAGCACTTTTAGAATCCGTTTTCTGACCATTTTTAAAAAAACCTCATTAGAGGTTAATTTCGGTCGAATTGAGTTTGCTACCAGGAGATTGCAAGCGTGCCATTCTGATCAAAAACAGCCAAAAAAAATTCCGAATTTTTTTGAAAATGTCCAAAGGGGGGAGGGGGTTATTACGACTTTTTTCTCAATTGTCAACTTTGACAGCCTGTAACTTAAGAACGCCTTGACCGATTGGAGTGAATCCAACTGGGTTTTCCTCTTTTTGATGTCCTCTTTCACCTCCCACCCCCGAAAGTTCCGTAGGGGCAATATTTAGGGAGATAGACCCCTTTGGTTGTCGATTTTTAAGCACTTTTAGAAACCGTTTTCTGACCATTTTTAAAAAAACCTCTTTAGAGGTTAATTTCGGTCGAATTGAGTTTGTTACTAGGAGATTGCAAGCGCGCCACTTTTAGAAACCGTTTTCTGACCATTTTTAAAAAAACCTCTTTAGAGGTTAATTTCGGTCGAATTGAGTTTGTTACTAGGAGATTGCAAGCGAGCCATTCTGATCAAAAACAGCCAAAAAAATTTCCGATTTTTTTTGAAAATGTCCAAAGGGGGGAGGGGGTTATTACGACTTTTTTCTCAATTGTCAACTTTGACAGCCTGTAACTTAAGAACGCCTTGACCGATTGGAGTGAATCCAACTGGGTTTTCCTCTTTTTGATGTCCTCTTTCACCTCCCACCCCCGAAAGTTCCGTAGGGGCAATATTTTTGGAGATAGACCCCTTTGGTGGTCGATTTTTAAGCACTTTTAGAAACCGTTTTTTAACCATTTTTAAAAAAACCTCTTTAGAGGTTAATTTCGGTCGAATTGAGTTTGCTACCAGGAGATTGCAAGCGTGCCATTCTGATCAAAAACAGCCAAAAAAAATTCCGAATTTTTTTGAAAATGTCCAAAGGGGGGAGGGGGTTATTACGACTTTTTTCTCAATTGTCAACTTTGACAGCCTGTAACTTAAGAACGCCTTGACCGATTGGAGTGAATCCAACTGAGTTTTCCTCTTTTTGATGTCCTCTTTCACCTCCCACCCCCGAAAGTTCCGTAGGAGCAATATTTTTGGAGATAGACCCCTTTGGTTTGGCAATTGTCAACTTTGACAGCCTGTAACTTTAGGACAAGTTGACCGATTGGAGTGAATCTAAATGTCTTTTGCTCTTTTTGATGTCCTCATTCACCTCGTTGTAGAGAAGTCTTGTAGGTGCAGTATTCTCTGAAAAAAATCCATTCGATAGACGATTTTTTTTTGTATTGTTAGAATCGACTTTGTTGGCATTTTTCAAAATTCACTTTTAGAGCCCTTCTTCATCCGAATTAGGTCTGTTACGTCGTTCTTGGGTGATCACAAATGTGCCATTGCCATCAAAAACTAAAAAAAAAAAAAATCGATATGTTTTTTTCAAATTTACCAAAAGTGGGGGAGGAGGGGGTATTTTTTCTCTTAATTTTCAACTTTAACCACCAGCAACTTTAGAACAATTGGTTCGATTGGGGTATTTTTATTTTGATTTTTTTAAATCTTTATATACTGTTTAACAAGAATAATTTCATTTTGTTTAAAAGGCGAAGCAAAATACGTTTTTTTTTTCTATATCGAACGCTCGTACGGTTGTTATCATAAACACACCAGGGCTGTGACGTCTGATTGTCTAAGGCAACAGCGGAGCGTTTATTTGTCTTATGCAAGTTCAACAAGCACGCTCGGGTTTACGTTGAGTATACAGGGTGTCGGAAAATTATGGTACCAAATCACCAAATTTCCTTAACACCCTGCGTATTTTGTCACCATGTATGTCATAAATTTTATTGTTTTTTTTTTTCCTATTCTTTAGATAAACCGCGAGGTCACGGAGAAGTATGGATCTACAGATTTTGAACAGGTATGTCTTATTTATTTTACGTATACCCCGTGTTCATTAGAAAACGTCATCTAGAGGACTGTGAATTTTTGTTAGAAAAGAGAGAGACTTTTGTTGTTTTATCCTTTTCTTCTAACATTTCACAGCCAACAAGATGACGATTACGAACGACCACCCCCTACATAATATATTAGTAAGTAGCTCATGGCTGGCAGAGCCTGACCCAAGCAATTTCAGTCAGTTATTGTTGGACAATAATAGACCGTAAACTTTTTGGAAACTGAAATGTTGACACACATCCCGTAACCGCAACGCGATAAAAATAAGGCACAGCTGACGACGATATCCCTGAAAAGCAGGCATTATCTCTCTCTTTCTCTATTTTTTAATTCCCTCTCTCTCTCTTGGAACATTATAAAGCAGATGCTAATTCATGTCGAAAGAAAAAAAATGAAAACCTGGACCAGCCAGGGACCTCTAATCGCTTTCAAAGGGGAACATAAAATAATAGTGATTGAAAGACGTAGCAACGGTTCACATTAGCGATCCAGAAATAGCCTGAGCTATCGTCCATTTCCAAACCACCCAGCACTCAGGAATTTCAATCGAAAAACACCCAAAAAATTTCTGTTTATATAGGGAAACAAATATGATTTAATACGCGACCGAACCTGGATAGAACGCCTTTGTTCCACAAGCAGCACCTTGAACAAAACGTGGATCGTTGATTGCTACTTTCGCTAATATTGGAATTCATCCAGAAACAAACTACATTCGCTAGGTGCTTGCTCAGGATATTTCTGGAGCGGTACTTTGCTATTAAGATTTCACACGATCGGTGTTATCAAATGCGGTCGTAATCCAGATTGAAATGTCCCTGGAATTATCCGCTCTTTTGCATCGAACGCGATTTCACTGAAATCGACTTGTGTCGGGCGTGTTTCCAGTGTCCGGGTGCGGAAAGTGCTATTTTCGGGTTTAACTTGTAGTGACGGGCTTATATTTAGATCAGAGGCCCCTGTTGATACGGGGAATTTTGTTTATTGTATCAGCGGGCAGGGGCAAGACCTGGGGGGCCTGGTAACTAACGATGCACCAACTAACAATCATGTTCAGAGATATTAATAACGATTGGATCATTCATTCATCTCTCACCAAACACTATTACGTCACTGCTCTTTTAGAAGAATAATGCAAAATTACCAGTCTGATCTAATAATTTGTTGGCTTGTCTACTTTGTGTTTTACAACATCTTGGCAGGACTGGCCATTCATGTAGGCGGATTTTCTTCACATTTTAATTCATGGTTCATACTTTAATTTTATCATACATACATTATCAAGAAAATAGCACTTTCCACTATGCAAACCCTCAGAGACATACCATGACCAGATAGCCACCACCGTCAACAACGTCCTGAAACCATGAGACTCATATCCAAGGTGGTCGACTCCAAGTCGACCCAACGTGGTGGTGGTGGTAGCACCACCTACACGGTAACCAAGAAGTCGTATTCCCTGACTAAAAGCTCGAGTGGAATTCCCTTCGTGCCTTCTTCGGCCCCTACCACTCCCAGCGGGCAGGGGCCCTCGCGCCCCTTTGGGCAGCTGCAAAAAAGTCAGAGCATCACTGAGCTTATCGAGTCGAATCGTGGATTCAGGCCCTCGGATACCACTGATCCTGGAAAGAAGGCTTTCTTGACTAACCTAACCAAGAGGGTGTTCAAAGTGGGATTGGTGAGTACCGTGCGTCAACAAGTGGTGATTGCGCCACCAATGTTTAATCCCTTTGGTCATCGTAGTTATTGAGCGCCAAAAATATTATTACCAAACATCAAGTTTGAATATATGAACTCGAAGTGTTCTCTCTAGAAGTTGGATTAAAGGCTACATGTTCACCTAGCTAAACTTAAGAGAATATTTTAATCCTTAGCGACACCTTGGTTAAAGCTAATCAAGGATTAAAACGTAATTATTTTTAGTTCTATCAGTTTTTACCTTCTCCTGTTTGAAGACTAAGTACTGCTATTTTCTACCTTAGGGCTGGTTATACGGAATTAAAATAATGCTCAAACACACTTCTGTTAGAGGAGTCACGTTTTGCTCTTTATCTGACCTTCATCGCCTTTAGTGTAAAATTGAGATTTTCCTATTCGTCTTAAGTTGCCTCCCACCTTAAGGGTCTGTCACAAAAAAATAACAAGCTGAAATAAAGGGAATATTTTAATCCTCGCTAAGGATTAAAACGTAATTCTTTTCTTAGTTTTGTCATAGTTTCTTTACTACTCTGTTTAAAGACTAAGTACTACCATTTTCTACCTTAGGGCCGATTATATGGGATTGAAATAAGGCTTAAAGGTAATACTGCTAGAGAATAAGTTAACGTTTTGCTCTTTATCTTACCTTCGCCTTTATCATAAAATTCGGAGACCTACTTCTATGTTAAGTGCCACCTAGATTAAAAGTCTGTAACAATAAAGTACCAGCTGAAATAAAGGAAATATTTTAATCCTTAACGATACTCTGTAAAAGCTAATGAGGAATTAAAGCATAGTTCCCATAATACCCCCTACTTAACTTAGGTAGGTCCCGATTTACAAGACAAAAATAAATGTCCCTTTAGTCCCACCAAAATATATTTTGAATCGCACTTTTTAGTCCCATGCCCTGGGGAGGTAGAGGACGGATTTAAATCGCATTTCTTCTCCACTTAAAAACAAAAACACTAAAATTTAGTGGGATTAAAATGTATCTCTTTAAACCGTCTAAAATATTTATTTACTGAGAAAAAAATGCCTATATGTAAAAATTTACCTGTTGAAAGATAATACAAAACTAAGCCCTTTAATCGGTCGAAATGTTTTGACACAAAACTTTTTAATCCTTTTCAGTGAGATGAATCTATTCCACAGTTTTGTCTTAGAGGGCACTCGGTTTTTTTAAAATCTACACCACTTGTGAAATAGTAGTCTCATATTTAATGGGATTAAAATTATCTCTATAGTTCTGCTTTAGTAATTAGCTTAAATAGTTTTTTAGAGGGGTTAAAACGCATAAAATTAAATATATTATAGGTCGGTCTATGGAAAGAAAATAAGGTGAACTAAGCTAAATTCTTTAATCCCGTTGGTGTTGTTTAATGTTTAATTCCGTTGTTCAATGTGCATAGCTCGAATAAATAAAAAAAAAAACCTTTGAAAAACACTGTTTTCTCTACACCTTGATACTATCGTATTTATGCCCTTTAAGTCCATCAAAATATATTTCGAATCGTACTTTTTAATCCATTGAAGTGAGATGGAGCACTTAAAGCGCACTAGATAGTTTCATATCGTCACTGCTTCTTAAAAAGGGTTTAAAATTTATTCTTTTTATTATTTTTTACAGGGATTACCTCTGGATAAAAATTAAGTGAACAAAACTAAGCCCTTTAATCCCGTCTAAGCATTTAATATCATAAACTTAGGTAGGTACCGGTTTATTAAGAAAAAGTAATGCATTATTATGTTAGAAACCATTGTAACAAAATGTTTTGTTTTCTGCACAAATTGATATTGCTATTTATCCCTTTAATCCCACCGGAATATATTAAAATAAAACTTTTTAATCCTCTGCAGTAAGATGGATCACTTTAAGGGCACTGTATGGTAGTTACTTACCTTCACCATTACAAAAACAGACATATATATAGTTGGATTAAAATAATCTCTTTAATTCTATATAAATAATTTTTTTGCACGGATTAAACGCATAAGTTCAAATATGTTGTAAATTGATTTGTGAAGTAAACATTCTTTAGTTGAACTAGGCTAAACCCTTTAATCGAGTTCTTAAGTTCACTGAAATATTGTCAAATAGAACTTTTCTATTTAGTGGGATTAAAGTTACCTTTTTATATCGTTTTAATCCCTCTAATTTTTTTACAGGGATAAAAAACGTATAAATTTAAATATGTTGCAAGATAGTGTAAGAAAGGTAAATAAATTAAAATAATCTAAGCACTTTAATCCATATTTCCATAATCGCATGTCTTCTCTACTTATAACAAAAACAGACTAAAATTTAGTGGGATTAAAACGTATCCCTTTAACCCATCTAAAGTATTTATTTACTGAGATTAAAATAATTGGATTAAAATTATTTCTTTAATTCTGCAAATAATAGTTTTTTGGAGGGCTTAAAACGCATAAAATTAAATATATTGTAGGTTGGTCCATGGAAAGTAAATAAGGTGAACTAAGCTAAACCCTTTAATCCCATTTGTGTTGTTTAATGTTTAATCCTATTGTTCAATGTGCATAACTTAAGTAAATAAAAAATACACTTTTGAAATAATGGACTGTTTTCTGTACACCTTGGTACTACCATATTTGTGCCCTTTAATCCCATCAAAATATATTTCGAATCGTACTTTTTAATCCATTGAAGTGAGATGGAGCACTCAAAGCGCACTAGACAGTTTCATATCTTCACTACTTCTTAAAAAGGGTTTAAAAGTTATCCTTTTTATTATTTTTTACAGGGATTAGCTCTGGATAAAAATTAAGTGAACAAAACTAAGCCCTTTAATCCCGTCTAAGCATTTAATATCATAAACATAGGTAGGTACCGGTTTATTAAGAAAAAGTAGTGCTTTATTATCTTAGGAACCATTTTAATAAAATGTTTTGTTTTCTGCACAAATTGATATTGCTATTTATCCCTTTAATCCCACCGGAATATATTAAAATAAAACTTTTTAATCCTCTGCAGTAAGATGGATCACTTTAAGGGCAATGTTTGGTGGTTACTTATCTTCACCATTAAAAAAAAGAGACATATATATAGTTGGATTGAAATAATCCCTTTAATTCTACAAAAATAATTTTTTTGCACGGATTAAACGCATAAGTTCAAACATGTTGTAAATTGATTTGTGAAGTAAATATTCTTTAGTTGAACTAGGCTAAACCCTTTAATCGAGTTCTTAAGTTCACTGAAATATTGTCAAATAGAACTTTTCTATTTAGTGGGATTAAAGTTACCTTTTTATATCGTTTTAATCCCTGTAATTTTTTTACAGGGATAAAAAACGTATAAATTTAAATATGTTGCAAGATAGTGTAAGAAAGGAAAATAAATTAAAATAATCTAAGCACTTTAATCCATATTTCCATAATCGCATGTCTTCTCTACTTATAACAAAAACAAACTAAAATTTAGTGGGATTAAAACGTATCCCTTTAACCCATCTAAAGTATTTATTTACTGAGATTAAAATAATTGGATTAAAATTATTTCTTTAATTCTGCAAATAATAGTTTTTTGGAGGGCTTAAAACGCATAAAATTAAATATATTGTAGGTTGGTCCATGGAAAGTAAATAAGGTGAACTAAGCTAAACCCTTTAATCCCATTTGTGTTGTTTAATGTTTAATCCTATTGTTCAATGTGCATAACTTAAGTAAATAAAAAATACACTTTTGAAATAATGGACTGTTTTCTGTACACCTTGGTACTACCATATTTGTGCCCTTTAATCCCATCAAAATATATTTCGAATCGTACTTTTTAATCCATTGAAGTGAGATGGAGCACTTAAAGCGCACTAGATAGTTTCATATCGTCACTACTTCTTAAAAAGGGTTTAAAATTTATCCTTTTTATTATTTTTTACAGGGATTACCTCTGGATAGAAATTAAGTGAACAAAACTAAGCCCTTTAATCCCGTCTAAGCATTTAATATCATAAACTTAGGTAGGTACCGGTTTATTAAGAAAAAGTAGTGCTTTATTATGTTAGAAACCATTTTAACAAAATGTTTTGTTTTCTGCACAAATTGATATTGCTATTTATTTTTTTAATCCCACCGGAATATATTAAAATAAAACTTTTTAATCCTCTGCAGTAAGACGGATCACTTTAAGGGCAATGTTTGGTGGTTACTTATCTTCACCATTAAAAAAAAGAGACATATATATATATTGAACTGAATTAAAATAATCTCTTTAATTCTACATAAATAATTTTTTTGCACGGATTAAACGCATAAGTTCAAATATGTTGTAAATTGATTTGTGAAGTAAACATTCTTTAGTTGAACTAGGCTAAACCCTTTAATCGAGTTCTTAAGTTCACTGAAATATTGTCAAATAGAACTTTTGTATTTAGTGGGATTAAAGTTATATTTTTATATCGTTTTAATCCCTGTAATTTTTTTACAGGGATAACAAACGTATAAATTTAAATATGTTGCAAGATAGTGTAAGAAAGGTAAATAAATTAAAATAATCTAAGCACTTTAATCCATATTTCCATAATCGCATGTCTTCTCTACTTATAACAAAAAACAGACTAAAATTTAGTGGGATTAAAACGTATCCCTTTAACCCATCTAAAGTATTTATTTACTGAGATTAAAATAATGGGATTAAAATTATTTCTTTAATTCTGCAAACAATAGTTTTTTGGAGGGCTTAAAACGCATAAAATTAAATATATTGTAGGTTAGTCCATGGAAGGTAAATAAGGTGAGCTAAGCTAAACCCTTTAATCCCATTTGTGTTGTTTAATGTTTAATCCTATTGTTCAATGTGCATAACTTAAGTAAAAAAAAAGACGCTTTTGAAATAATGGACTGTTTTCTGTATACCTTGGTACTACCATATATGTGCCCTTTAATCCCATTAAAATATATTTCGAATCGTACTTTTTAATCCATTGAAGTGAGATGGAGCACTCAAAGCGCACTAGACAGTTTCATATCTTCACTACTTCTTAAAAAGGGTTTAAAATTTATCCTTTTTATTATTTTTTACAGGGATTACCTCTGGATAGAAATTAAGTGAACAAAACTAAGCCCTTTAATCCCGTCTAAGCATTTAATATCATAAACTTAGGTAGGTACCGGTTTATTAAGAAAAAGTAGTGCTTTATTATGTTAGAAACCAATTTAACAAAATGTTTTGTTTTCTGCACAAATTGATATTGCTATTTATCCCTTTAATCCCATCGGAATATATTAAAATAAAACTTTTTAATCCTCTGCAGTAAGATGGATCACTTTAAGGGCAATGTTTGGTGGTTACTTATCTTCACCATTAAATAAAAGAGACATATATATAGTTGAATTAAAATAATCTCTTTAATTCTACATAAATAATTTTTTTGCACGGATTAAACGCATAAGTTCAAACATGTAAATTGATTTGTGAAGTAAACATTCTTTAGTTGACCTAGGCTAAACCCTTTAATCGAGTTTTTAAGTTCACTGAAATATTGTCAAATAGAACTTTTGTATTTAGTGGGATTAAAGTTATCTTTTTATATCGTTTTAATCCCTGTATTTTTTTCAGGGATTAAAACGTATAAATTTAAATATGTTGCAAGATAGTCTAAGAAAGGTAAATAAATTAAAATAATCTAAGCACTTTAATGCATATTTCCATAATCGCATGTCTTCTCTACTTATAGCAAAAAACAGACTAAAATTTAGTGGGATTAAAACGTATTCCTTTAACCCATCTAAAACATTTACTTACTGAGATTAAAATGCCTATATGTAAAAATTTACCTGTTGAAAGATAATACAAAACTAAGCCTTTTAATCCGTCGAAATGTTTTCAAACAAAACTTTTCAATCCTTGGCAGTGAGATGAGTCTATTCCATAGTTTTGCCTTAAAGGGCACTCGGTGTTTTTAAAATCCACACCACTTGTGAAAATATCTCATATATAATGGGATTAAATTTATCTCTGTAATTCTGCAAACAATAGTTTTTTAGAGGGCTTAAAACGCATAAAATTATCTAAATCATGAGTTGTTCCCTGGAAAGTAAATAAGGTAAAATAAGCTAAATTCTTTAATCCCATTTTAAAGTTTCTTCGATGTACATAACTTAAGTAAATGAAAAAAGGTACTTTTGAAAAATGGCCTGTTTTCCGTACAGCTTGGTACTACCAAATTTGTGCCCTTTAAACCCGGCAAAATGTATTTCGAATCGTACTTTTTAATCCATTGACATGAGATGGAGCGCTCAAAGCGCACTCGACAGTTTTATATCATCCCTACTTCTGAAAAACAGTTTAAAATTTATCACTTTAAATATTTTTATTTACAGGGATTAAAATATCTATATGTAAAAATTTCCAATGTGACCAAAACTAAGCCCTTTAATCCCATTTAAGTAAAGTAGAGCTTTATTATGTTAGAATTAAAATTAACTTTTTATATCGTGTTAATCCCTGTATTTTTTGATAGGGATTAAAACGTATAAATAAGCTAAGCACTTTAATCCACATTGGAAGTTCAAGTTTTAATGTACCTAACTTAGGTGAGTGAAAGTCACTTTAGCGAAATTTGTTTTCTTTTGCACAGCTTGGTATTAGAAATGTGTCCCTTTAATCCCACTAGGCACTAGGCACTCGATAGTTTTCTATCTTCACAACTTATTTTTATAAAGCAGTCACACATGTAATGAGATTAAAATTATCCCTTTAATCCTGCCAAGAATTAATTTACTTGCAACGTATAAAATTAATAAATTATTTTTCTTTAAATTTGTTATAAGTAAATGAGTTGAATTAAACTAAATCATTTAATCTATTTCTAAGTCTTTTCTCTAATTTAATTCATTTAATCCCTTAATGTACTTATTTAACTTAAATGGGAACCAGTTGATTAAGAAAAAATAGATCTAGATTTTTTTCAGAGCTTATGTGTATTAAAAATTTGACCGTTAATCCCACCGAATAAATTTAAATCAAAATTTTATTCCATTATTTACAAAGATTAAATTGCATAAGTTTATTTTCCACAAAATACGGTAATTTTTTTGAAATTAAGTTTGTCTTTCTAATCCTGCAAAAAAAAAATATAATCGAAGTTTTAATCCTATGATACGAAATTATTAAGGCTTAATAAGTACATACTTCAAAGGGGGGCTGGTTGTATACAGTTACTGAAAAAAATGAGAAGTAAATTTTTTCTGGGATTAAACAGGTCTCTTTAGTCCTTCAAAATGACAAACAAAAACTGATCACCTTGCCTTTTAAATTACTATTTTAACTTTAATATCGCAAAACACAATGAAATAATATGCTTTAGCTATAAGCAGAGACACTTTTTAGGGATTAAAGTGTAGTGTTTTTAAATAGATTTTATCTTGTGTGTTTAAACTGAAAAAAAAGATGAAAGTGGAAGAAGAAGAAAGAAGTGATTATAAATCATGAATAGTGTCTGTGGAGTTCTGGCTTTTATTGGGACTCGCACTCTAAAGGAGGGGATTGAAATGAAATATGTGCCTTTAGTCTTGGTGTAGATAAACACTAATTCTTTAACTTCTCAAGTAATTACCTATAGACAAACAGGATGTAATAACAACTTTTTGCAATCAACAGTCGTCCGCAACCCGAATTAATACTCCAACGCAGACCCATTAACATCAACAAAAGTAGTCCGACGTCCAGTCGGTTGCCCGGTTTGCCAAATAGCCCCGGATCAAAATGTGCAAAAATCGATAAACGTGTTTATTATTATTACGAAAAGGAGGAGGAAAACTTAATAAACATCGTGCAAATTACATCACAACCGAAACTAATGCAACAAAATGCGCAACACATGGTTCGGGCACTAAATCGCAGATTAGCGGCCAAAAGTTAATAGACGTCGGGAAAATGCGCGTCTCGCATGAAAATTGAACTTTCCGATTTTTCTCTCGACGAAAACTATTGTGAGGCCGGAAATAACCGGTAGAGGAAACTGTTTTGTGGTGCGATTATTTTTTTCTGTATGGTCTCAGTGCGCATCTCGACTTCGGGAACTACAGCCGGAAGCTCGTCAAGCTGCCAGAGTGATCCAAATTTTTTTACATAAATAACGAATATTTGTATAAAATAGTTTTGATGTGTCCAATATTAGTCCGAGGCCGCGTCGAATCATAATGTTCTTGGGAGGCGAAATATGCACGATAACGCGTAAACGTGAGGAGTTTTCCGCGAGTAGTGAGTTGAAAACAAGTGAAACTTCGGAGAAGAAGAGTGAGAGGACGGTGACGGTCAACGGTTACAGCAATACAAGTTCAAACAAGTACAATCAAAGTTCGAACACTCACAGTCCAGGAGTTCTTAAAACGTGCGAGAACGAGAAGAGCAAGGCTAAGAAGGAGAAACGCGTCCGCTTTGAAGTATGTCGTTAGTTTTAAAAATACATCTTTGTCTAATGATGATGACGAGAATGATGCGTATTATGGAGGTGCATCACAATATATAGGCTGTTATAATTAAACGTGTGCGGTGGACTAACCTAAACAATACCTAGAGAGTTTAAATTTAGCTTCCATGGGCCATTTCGGGCAAAATCGATAGTTTGACACATCCTTACGCGTAAACTACAGCTGAGACATTGCATTCACATTAGTTCAAGAAGTAATCACTGCTCTGCGAGTTTTGTAAAAATATTAGCGATATTTTGGCTCAGCCCTAAAAGATGACTCATCCCTAACGGATTAAAATGTATTGTTAAACTACTGCTTTATCCATTCAGATTCGATCTTCATTACTTGTCGATATTACAATGCATTCTTACACGAATATTACTACATATTAAACATACTTATATATTTGAACGTGTGCGGTATATTAAACTAAACAACACTAAAGAATGCTCATTTCAGGCAAAATCGATACTTTGACACATCCTTAAGTGGAACACAAAATGAGTTTTGGTTACACGAAATCTACCGCTGAAACATTGTCATTGCATTCTTAATAGTTCAAGAAGTAACCATTGCTCTGCCAGCCTATTAAAAAAATCGATATGATGGCTCATCCCTAAAGGATACAACATGTGCGTTGTCTCGACCTAAACATTACATGGAGTTTCTAAATTTAGCTTCCATAGGTCATTTTGGGCAAGTTGATAGTTTGGCACATCCATAAGTGTAACTCAAAATTAGTTTTGGTTGCATGTAAACTACAGCTGAAATAATGCAATGTTAAAACAATACTATTTTATTCCCAATAGTTTTAGAAGTACCCATTGCTCTGCCAGCCTAAAAAAAATATCGATATTATGGCTCATCCCTAAAGGATGATTATCCCTAAAAGACAAAAGTGTGTAAATCAGTATTTTTTGAGGTTGCTACAATACTGCTTAGCACACTCTACTTGAAAGTTCTGAGAACAAAGTGCGGTCTCAATTACTTGTCGATATTACACTACATCCCTAAGTAAAATTTACTAAATATTAAATATACAGATGGCTATAATAAGAGTGCTCGTTTTGTTAACCTAAACATTACTTAGAGAGATTAAGTTGAACTTCTATTGATTATTATGGACAAAATCGATAGTTTGACACATTAAACCACAGCTGAAACAATGCCATTTTATTCACATTAATTCAGGAGGCAACCATTGCTGTGCCAGCCAATGAAAGTGTGTAAAGCAGTATTTTTGGCAGTTGATAAAATACTGGTTTGCACAATCTATTTGGAAATTCTCATAACAAAATGCGGTATGAATTTCTTATCGATATTACACCACATCCCTAAGTGTAGTTTATTAAATAGTAAAATATCAGATTGCTAATAGGTCAATGCAACTAAATTTAGCTTCCATAGGTCATTTCGGGCAAAATCGGTAGTTTGACACATCTATAGGTGTAACGCAAAATTAGTTTTGGATACATGCAAACTACAGCTGAAACAGTGCTAAAACAATGCTAAAACAATGCTATTTTATTCCCAATAGTTCAAGAAGTACCTATTGTTCCGCCAGCCTACTGAAAATATCGATGTTATGGTCATCCCTAAAGGAAGATTATCCCTAAAAGACAAAAGTGTGTAAAACAGTATTTTTTGAAGTTGCTAAAATACTGCTTAGCACACTCTACTTGAAAGTTCTGAGAACAAAGTGCGGTCTCAATTACTTGTCGATATTACACTACATCTCTAAGTGAAATTTACTAACTATTAAACATACAGTTTGCTATGTTTACACGTGCTCGTTGTGTTATACTAAACATTTGTTAGAGAGTTTAAGTTGAACTTTTATGGCTCATTTTGGACAAAATCGGTAGTTTAACACATCCTTACGCGTAAACTACATCCGAAACAATGCCATTGTATGTATTCACATTAGTTTAGAAAGTAAACAATGCTCTGCCAGCTTTCTAAAAATATCGATATTGTGGCTCATCCCTAAAAGATGATTTTTGGCTGTTAAAATACTGATTTGCACAATCTATTTTTAAATTCTCATAACAAAATGCGGTATGAATTTCTTATCGATATTACACCACATCCCTAAGTGTAGTTTATTAAATAGTAAAATATCAGATTGCTAATAGGTCAATGCAACTAAATTAAGCTTCCATGGGTCATTTCGGGCAAAATTGGTAGTTTGACACATCTATAAGTGTAACGCAAAATTAGTTTTGGTTACACGCAAACTACAGCTGAAACAGTGCAATGCTAAAACAATGCTATTTTATTCCCAATAGTTCAAGAAGTACCTATTGTTCCGCCAGCCTACTGAAAATATCGATATTATGGCTCATCCCTAAAGGAAGATTATTCCTAAAAGACGAAAGTGTGTAAATCAGTATTTTTTGCAGTTGCTAAAATACTGCTTTGCACACTCTACTTGAAAATTCTGAGAACAAAATGCGGTCTCAAATTCTTGTCGATATTACACGACATCCCTAAGTGAAATTTACTAACTAATAAACATACAGATTGCTATAATTACACGTGCTCGTTGTGTTATACTAAACATTTGTTAGAGAGTTTAAGTTAAACTTTTATGGCTCATTTTGGACAAAATCGGTAGTTTAACACATCCTTACGCGTAAACTACATCTGAAACAATGCCATTGTATTCACATTAGTTTAGAAAGTAAACAATGCTCTGCCAGCTTTCTAAAAATATCGATATTGTGGCTCATCCCTAAAAGATGATTTTTGGCAGTTAAAATACTGCTTTGCACAATCTAGTTTTAAATTCTCATAACAAAATGCGGTATGACTTACTTATCGATATTACACCACATCCCTAAGTGCAGTTTATTAAATAGTAAAATATCAGATTGCTAATAAGTCAATGCAACTAAATTTAGTTTCCATGGGTCATTTCGGGCAAAATCGATAGTTTGACACATCCATAAGTGTAACGCAAAATTAGTTTTGGTTACATGTAAACTACAGCTGAAACAGTGCAATGCTAAAAAAGTGCTATTTTATTCCCAATAGTTCCAGAAGTACCTATTGTTCTGCCAGCCTACTAAAAATATCGATATTATGGCTCATCCCTAAAGAATGATTATCCCTAAGAGACGACTGTGTGTAAAACAGTATTTTTTGCAGTTGTTAAAATATTGCTTTGCACAATCTATTTGGAAATTTTCAGAACAAAATTACTTTTCGATATTACACCACATTTCTAAGTGAAATACATAAACAGTAAATACGAATGTTTATGTTTCAACCTGTTTTATTTGTGAGAGTTGGGCTTCAAAATCGATCTTGTTTCATGTGTCGACCTTGAGACCTCTCCAAGAGCGTCACATTTTGAAACTTTTGTATATCTAGGGATGTGTTGCATGATCGAAATTGCTGTGGCTTTTTCAAGAAATGAGTAAAAAAAAATATGCCATGAACACGAACACAAGTGCTTAATTCTGCATTGTTAGTTAGAAATGTGCTCGAAAATCGAGTTTGCTGCAGATTTTAGATATCTTGTTAAATTCTAGTAAGAGATGGGCTTAAAATCGACCTGGAAATGTGAAATAGAAAGTAAGGAGATGCTTAATTTTTTATTTCACTTAGGTAGGAAAGCGTGAATAACGTAAGCTTTATATCGATAAAACTATTATTTTCTAGTAGAGATGAGTTTGATGTGGTGTCTTTATTTAGAAATAGGCCAAACATTTTTCTGTGGCATACAAGAACGTTGAATGCGGATGTTTATGATCTAATCTACAGTGTTTGTATGAATTAGGCTGCAAAATTGATATTGTTAGATGTGTCCAAGAATTTTACATTGCTAGGGATGTGCTTCATGATTGAAATAGCTATAGCCTTTCTAGAAAGAGATGAGACGTCTTTGGTCCAACTTGCCTTGTTGGTAAGAATTAGGCTGCAAAATCGATATTGCTTCATGTGGCGATCTTGATACCTCTTCAAGAGCATCACATTCTGAACTTTAGAAACGTTAGGGATGTTCTACATGATCGAAATTACTGTTGCCTCTTTAAAAAGTGATAGAAAGTTTACAAAGTGAATAAAAAATTATACCATGAACACGAGCGCAAATGTTCAATTCTGCGTTGTTAGTTAGAGATGGGCGTGAAAATCGAGCTCGCTACATAAATCGATTTTAGATTTCTTGTTAAACTTTAGTAAGAGATGGGCCTAAAAATCGACTTGGAAATGTGAAATTTCGATAAGGAAATATTTAATTTTCTATTTCATTTAGTGAGGAAGAAGTGAATAACGTGAGCTTTATATGGATACAATTTGTGCTATTTTCCACTAGAGATGAGATTGCTGTTGTCCTTTTAGTCAGTGATAAAAATCAAATTCCCTTTTGACATACATGTGTATAACAATTAGGCTTAAAAATCGATCTTGCTACATGTATCGATTTTGAGAATTCTCCAAGAGCGTCCCATTTTGAACCTTTAGAAATGCTAGGGATGTTCTACATGATGAAATTGCTGTGACCTCTTTACAAAGTGATGAATTTTATGCCGTGAACACGAGCGCAAGTGCTCAATTCTACGTTGTTATATAGAGATGGGCTCGAAAGTCGAGCTTGCTGCATGTGAATCGATTTTAGATTTTTTATCTTTTATAATAAAGAAAGTAGGAAATCTTTAATTCTCTATTTCATTTAGTTAGGGAGTAGTGAATAATGAGCTTTATATCGATACAACTATTATTATTTTCTACTAGAGACGAGTTTGGTGTGGTTAATTTAATAAGTGTTAAAAATAAAATTTTCCATTGTCATACACTTGAATACGGTTGTTGTTGAACACGGAAGGCGGTTAGATGTTTATGATACAACAAATTTTTCTGGTGAAACTTGAGCTTAAAAATTAATCTTGCTAGATGTGTGGACTAGAGACTATATCGATAAGGTCTATATCGATACAACTCTTATTATTATTTTCTACTAGAGATGAGCTTGTTATGGTCAACTTTATTAGAAATGAGCTTTAAAATCGATATTGAGACATAAAATAAGAGGCAGAAAAATGTTTGTTTTTCTATTCCACTTAGTTAGGGAAAACTGGATAATGTCAGTTTTATATCAATACGGCTATTAGTGCGTTCTACTAGAGATGGGCTTTAATAAAGCGAAGATCTTCAGAAACTATATAATTGGAGATATATTTTTTAGAACAATCTCTGCTTCTTCAGAGCTAGAGATGTAGTGCATTATCGACAGTGATTATATCAAAAACTCCAACACGTTTTCGTTGTTTCAGGATGAAAATGCTGCCCCACCGCAGCCCGTCAACCTCGAAAAAATATTCACCCCAGCAGATGGAGAGCAGATCCAGCCCAAATCGACCAGTAAGTTCGCAAAAACCTCCAGAAATGTTCCCACAATAAACACCCATAAAACTGCGTACTATTCCCCAGCGTTTCAAAGCAGAACAAGAGCAAAAAATAAACTTTGGCACTGCAATATCAAACACTGGTGTATGAAATTACGCACGAGTGTGTATTTCTTTCGTTGCTCAACGCCGGTAACCTTGAGGGCTCAGCATATGGCCCGTTTCAAACAACTTGGAATTTCCCACAAGCTAAATAAACTTCAGATCCTTTTGTTTTTTTTCTTTTAATGTAAATATTTTCTTTAAAATAGGAAAGATGTTCGCTTCGTCTGCTTTTTACGAGAAAGGCTTTCACCCCACAGTTGAGGACCAGGTAGAGTTGGCCAAAAGGATCTCGAGTTCCCTGACTGACATCAGCAACCAGAAGAGCAAGGGATTGCAGATGTATGTTAACCGAAAGAAGAGGTCGGTGAAGTGGGTCCATGAAGGAGAAGGTAATGATTTGAAAAAACCTCAAGACATTTACCAGAACTATATATATATATTATACCACTTACTTATTATGGGTATTTAGCCTCAATACAATTTTTTGGGTGTTTCTTTTGATGTTGGAAACCGAATTTCGCACTATTTCCAGTAATTACTGAGAATATTAATTTGTCGTGGAGAGGGCGCGGACGAAACACCTAGTTGACGTTTCGGCAACTTATCTGTTGCCTTCTTCAAAACTAATACCTAAAATAAAAATTTAAGTTATTAAATTAAAATGTCACCTATTTAAATGATTTTGAGTTGAGAGTATCTAATGAATAATGTTCGAGATTTTTGAAAATCTTTTGATATATGAAATCTACATATGTTAGCTGACAAAGAAGCCTGTGGCGGCAGTGTTAGTTCTATGTCTTTTCACTTGATATCTATTTCTTTTTAACCTTAAGTCTATGATGAAGGTTGTGACGTGAAACTCATGACAGTGGGAGTGACATTGACTTAATATTGAATTTTTGAGGTGAGGCAACGCCACCTAGACAATATAGGTGCAAGTCTAGGTGGCATTGGGTGAGGACTTTCGTCCTGAGATAAAACATGTGATTTTTCGTATTTTTATGAAATATTTAACGTGAAAATAAAAAATGACGCTTTCAAGTGGTGCCATAATATTACCCCGATGCGACACGTATGAAAATTCAATGTAATCTATTCGATACCATATAATAACCTCACAGCATGGTGTCCCCGACGTGATCTACAGCTCCGGTAACGAAAAGCATGAGGTCTTGTCGGAAAAACGCAGCACTTCGCACAACACTACCGCCACGAGCCACACAATGGTCTTTATTTAGTAATATACGTATATGCACTTTCTTTAATTTTATGCTTATTTGATAACGGTTTTGTTTGAGCTTAAAATATGTGTAAGAAAAGACTATTCGTTACACTGCGCCGAATAGGCGGCAACCAGCAATACTTCAGTTCGGCACTTGCAGAGTGAGCCAAGCGAGGGCGCTCGCTGCAGATTCGAGACAATTCCAACACAAGTTGAGTTCGGTAATTACATCCCGAGTGTTCGGGATATCAGTCTATCTCACTCTAGCTTGTTAAGATTTTGTGAGATGGTCTGTGTCCGGAGCGCTTTGATGGAATTGCCGAACTCGGCTTATGGCGGGAGTGTTGACACTAATGACACTTTCGATTCACGATATTTACGGTCATCACGTAAAATTTGTTTTCAGTTTTTCCTTAAATTTTTTTTATATTATCGAACCAGTTTTTAAAGCTAAAACACTTTTGATTATGGTAATATTAGTGCAACTTTGCTTGTAATCACTAAAATATCCTCGTTGTTAACTTTAATCGTCAAAAACCAGTGTTTTGATTTTGGTAGCGGTTTCCCTAAACCTAACGAATTCAGGGTGGTCTTACGAAGCACCAGAACATGAAGCAATGCACGTCCCACATCACATTTTGGTCAGTTCTAGCCTTATGAGTATCTATACCTTTGATATTACATCGATTAGCAGTGAAGAGTGAAGACACCCGGTGAGTCTGTTCTGATTTCCATTATACTGCAAAATTTCCATCTTTTAAATTGCCTATTTGCATCAAGGTTGCCAGATTTCTTACAAGCGATTACGGTTCAGATAGTGCCAAATTACGGAAATTACGATTTTGTCAAGTCCCAATTTACATGCTCTTTTACGGCAGTGATCCTACTTAGTACTCACTAGATATGGTCCATTTCAAATAGATATTGATCTAGCACTTTAGCAGGCTGAGGAATTGACAGATTCGTCCCATTCCATCCATGTAAATGTGTCATTTATATGTCAATTTCTCAGCTTACTATCAGCCGCAATGTTGCCAACTCGAAAATTTAAGTTCGCTTATTTAATTCACAAAAATGCTCCCAGGGAGCGCCCGTATCATTGAAAATCCTCGCTGTAATCCTCGTGCGATTCGAATGCGCTGCTTAAGGTAATTAATGGCATTTTGGCTTAATGTTCTAGAACAATCCGAGAGGTATCTCTATTTTCTACTCTCTGAATCAAATTTGAAAGTTAGAAATGTTCGCAGATTGCTCTAGAGCAGCAAACCGAAAATGGTCTAACACAAATTAAATGACAAATCTTATTAGTATTTACGTTGAAACTTTTTATTAAATTTTTTTTGTCTTCACCAACGAGCTAGTAGTGTACATCTGAAAAGACTGTTCTGCTTTACAGTTTTGGTCCCACTTTTTTAGCAGTGGAGACCTAAATAATGTGCAACAAAAACTGGTAATGTCGAAAAAATTAACTAAAAAATAAAACAGAATTTTTCAATTTAGAATGTGTCACTTTATGGAACTTTATGGAACCTTATGGAACTTTTACCTTTCTTGTAAATGTCCCATAATCCACTCACTAAAGTATGCAGAAATAATTAAAAAAACGTCTAACAGAAAATGAAAAAAAAAATCTTTTTTAAAAATTTAAATTTTTTGCGAATATTTCCGAAACAAGTTGAAATTTTGAAATTTTTATTGACTTTTAGTTGCGCAAAACTGTGAGGAAAACGATTTCAAAACATCGACAACAACTTTACCTAAAAAAAATCGCAACAAACTGGAACTAAAAAATGCGAAAAAAGACAATTTGAAAAGCAATTACATATAGGCTCATTAAGAAAACAAAAAGAAATAATAAGAACAACAACCACAAAATATTGCTAAAAGATTATATTAATTCAAAAAGTGGAAAGGCTACATTAAATTTGCGAAAAATCACAAAAACAAATGAGAGTTTTAGAATGTTTTCGTGGAAATTAAAAAAAAAAAAGATCAGTCTGCATTATGTTGCTACAAATACAACTTTTTTTAGAATGATTTAAAAGCAAGACTTAAGATTTTAGTCTAAAAGTGTAGAATCTTTAAAATCGCATTATAAGCCTTTTTGTCGTGATTTTGTTCTTTTTTTGAACTGAAAGCAATGATTGGTGTTTTATTTTCAACTAAACGGACATGTAATTTTTTTGATTTTGACCCAAAAATTAATTTTTTTGATTGAACGCTTTTGAGAGTTTTGAAGAAGCTGAATAAAAAAGTGATTTTCTTTCACTTGACATCTTACGACAAATAATTCGAAATCGTGATTCACCAATTGATGTGCTCTGTCGATAAAATTACATCATAGATACCTTAAAAATGGCGGATTTCTGGGCAAAAAACGGGACAAAAAAAAACGGGACCAGTTTTTTAAAAAAAATTTGACACTTTTTTTTACACATTTTGCGAAGTGATTTTTCCCTCGAACAAAACTTGGTATTTTAGTCCACATATTGCATTTCGATAAAATGGCGAAAAAATGCGTTTTAATTGTTATAAAACAATTTTTGTTTCTAAACGCAAAAAACACACGCTTTTTTTTATACACCTTTTTTTTTACGTATTTTTTCTACACTTTTTTTTACATTTTTATTACACTCACATTTTTTTCAACTCTTCCTACTCTTTTTTCTACACTTTTTTATAATTTTTTTGTACACATTTTACGCTTTTTTGCATTAAATTCTTTTTTACGGTTTTTTTACATTTTTTTTCACTCCTTTTTTACACTTTTTTTGCACAATTTTTCCTACGTATTGTTGCGAACTCGGGGTTCAATAATTCCAGTGTAACGATTTAACACCAAAACACTATTTATTTATTCCACAATTACACACGACTACTAAATAACTCACTACTTAACACTTTATAGCTTTCTATTATCGCTTCGTATTTTATCTTACTTATAGCTCGCTTAAAATAAGACTATCCTACTCGGGCGCTCTATGCGCCTTTTATATACAATCCTAAAATTACAGAAAAACCTAGAAAGTTCTTTATAAGAATTCTTGAATAATCTCATATAAAAAAAAAACGGTTGTAAACAACTGCCTTCTAGATTAAGCCAGACGAGCAATAAATCACTCGTGTCAGCCATGACGCAGCGCGGATAGGTCGCGAAGCTCCACCAACCAACACGCTCCCATGCGTTGCCCCGCCTCCCATGCGGCGTTGCTGCGATCGTAACAGTATTTTTCTACACTTTTTTTTTATTTTGTTTTATTATTTTGTTTATATCTTTTTTACACTTTCTTTTGCACTGTTTTTACACTTTTTTCTTTACATTTTTGACACCTTTTTTTACATATTTTATGAGGTGATTTTTCCCTCGAGTTTGGAATTAAACTCGATATATTAGACCATATATTGCGTTTCGTTAAAATTGCAAAAGAAATGCGTTTTAATCGTTACAAAAAATTTTTGATTCTAAACGAAAATGTCTCTTTCATTTTGGACTAAAAATGTATTGTTTTGATTAAGTGTTTTATAAAGGTTTTGTGCGAAAAAAGAATTTTTGCCTTAAGCTTGAAACAAAACGTGATTTGGTTTTTGTTCAGTGTACATTATTGTGCTACAAAAACATTTTTTTAGAATTGTTTAAGAGCAAGATTTTAGTCTAAAAATGAAGAATTTTTAAAATTGCAAAAAAACTTTCTTGTCGTGATTTGAATGATGAGCTAAAAACTGGATCTTTTGATCGAACGAATTGTGAGGGTTTTAACCAATTATGACGATAAAAGAAATTAATAAAAACTGATTTTTTTTTATTAACTGTGTCTACTTTGATCGATTTTGGTCCAAAAATTTAATTTTTGTAATAATTTTTCCCAAAAAGTGAAAAAACGAGATTTCCTCAGTTGATTTTGGAGCAAAACTTGAGATTTTCATCCACAAAATGAGTTTCATGAAAAATTCGTTTTAGTAATTGCAATACATTTTTTGTGTTTTATTTTCAACTAAACGGAAATGTTTTTTTGATTTTGACCCAAAAATTAATATTTTTGATTGAATGCTTTATGAGGGTTTTGTTCGTCATGGCCCAAAAAGTTAATTATTTTTGAATTATTTTGCAAAAGAGCCTGAACGAAAAAGTGAATTTTTCTTTCACTTGACATCTTACGACAAATAATTCGAAATCGTGTTTCGCGAAAGTTTTTTCTACACTTTTTTTACACCTTTTTTTTACGCTTTTTTCTACATTTTTTACATTTTTATTACACTTACACTTTTTTACAATTCTTTCTACCCTTTTTTCTACACTTTTTTGTAATTTTTTGTACACATTTTACGCTTTTTTGCATTAAATGTTTTTTTACAGTTTTTTATACATTTTTTCCACTTCTTTTTTACACTTTTTTTGCACAATTTTTCCTACGTTTTTTTTCTACTTTTTTTTTTTTTACTATTTTGCTTATATCTTTTTTACATTTTCTTTTGCATTGTTTTTACACTTTTTTCTTTAAATTTTTGACACCTTTTTTTACATATTTTATGAGGTGATTTTTCCCTCGAGTTTGGAATAAAACTCGATGTATTAGACCATATATTGCGTTTCGTTAAAATTGCAAAAGAATTGCGTTTTAATCGTTACAAAAAAAATTTTATTTCTAAACGAAAATGTTTCTTTTACCTTGGACTAAAAATGTATTGTTTTGATAAAGTGCTTTATAAAGGTTTTGTTCAAATTTCGCCCAAGCAAAAATGTTTTAACGTCGTAATCCTAAAAAAAGAATTTTTGCCTCAAGCTTGAACCAAAACGTGATTTGATTTTTGTTCAGTGTATATTATTGTGCTATAAAAGCATTTTTTTAGAATTGTTTAAGAGCAAGATTTTAGTCTAAAAATGAAGAATTTTTAAAATTGCAAAAAAACTTTCTTGTCGTGATTTTGTTCTTTTTTGAACTGAAAGCAATGAACCAAAAACTGGATCTTTTGATTGAACGAATTTTGAGGGTTTTTAACCAATTATGACGATAAAAACTGTCACTATTTTGATCGATTTTGGTCCAAGACATTAATTTTTGTAATTATTTTTCCCAAAAAGTGAATTGTTGTCCCAGGACCGATTTTATGAAAAAAACGAGATTTTCTCAGTTGATTTTTGGAGCAAAACTTGAGATTTTAATCCACAAATTCTGTTTCATGAAAAAATGCGTTTTAGTCATTGCAATAAATTTTTTTGTATTTTTTTTTAATTAAACGGAAATGTTTTTTTGATTTTGACCCAAAAATTTATTTTTTTGATTGAACGCATTAGAGGGATTTGATCGTCATGGCCCAAAAAGTAAATTTTTGAATAATTTTGCAAAAGAGCCTGAACGAAACCCTGAGTTTTTATTTCACTTGACATCTTACGACAAATAATTCGAAATCGTGTTTTGTGAAAGTTTTTTCTGCACTTTTTTTACACCTTTTTTTACGCTTTTTTTCTACACTTTTTTTTTGCATTTTTATTACACTTACATTTTTTTTACAATTCTTCCTACCCTTTTTTCAACACTTTTTTGTAATTTTTTGTACACATTTTACGCTTTTTTGCATTAATTTTTTTTTACAGTTTTTTTTACATTTTTTCCACTTCTTTTTTACACTTTTTTTGCAGAATTTTTCCTACGTTTTTTTTCTACACTTTTTTTTTTTACTATTTTGTTTATATCTTTTTTACACTTTCTTTTGCATTGTTTTTACACTTTTTTCTTTAAATTTTTGACACCTTTTTTTACATATTTTATGAGGTGATTTTTCCCTCGAGTTTGGAATAAAACTCGATGTATTAGACCATATATTGCGTTTCGTTAAAATTGCAAAAGAAATGCGTTTTAATCGTTACAAAAAATTTTTGTTTCTAAACGAAAATGTCTCTTTCATTTTGGACTAAAAATGTATTGTTTTGATTAAGTGCTTTATAAAGGTTTTGTTCAAATTTGGCCCAAACAAAAATGTTTTAAGGTTGTAATCCTAAAAAAAGAATTTTTGCCTCAAGCTTGAAACAAAAGGTGATTTGATTTTTGTTCAGTGTCCATTATTGTGCTACAAAAACATTTTTTAGAATTATTTAAGAGCAAGCTTTTAGTTTAAAAATGAAGAATCTTTAAAATTGCAAAAAAATTTTTTTTGTCGTGATTTTGGTCTTTTTTGAACTGAAAGCAATGAGCTAAAAACTGGATCTTTTGATCGAACGAATTGTGAGGGTTTTAACCAATTATGACGATAAAAGAAATTAATAAATACTGATTTTTTTTTTATTAACTGTGTCTACTTTGATCAATTTTGGTCCAAAAATTTAATTTTTGTAATAATTTTTCCCAAAAAGTGAAAAAACGAGATTTCCTCAGTTGATTTTGGAGCAAAACTTGAGATTTTAATCCACAAAATGAGTTTCATGAAAAATTCGTTTTAGTAATTGCAATACATTTTTTGTGTTTTATTTTCAACTAAACGGAAATGTTTTTTTGAATGGCCCAAAAAGTTAATTATTTTTGAATTATTTTGCAAAAGAGCCTGAACGAAAAAGTGAATTTTTCTTTCACTTGACATCTTACGACAAATAATTCAAAATCGTGTTTCGTGAAAGTTTTTTCTGCACTTTTTTTACACCTTTTTTTACGCTTTTTTTCTACACTTTTTTTTGCATTTTTATTACACTTAAATTTTTTTTACAATTCTTCCTACCCTTTTTTCTACACTTTTTTTATAATTTTTTGTACACATTTTTACGCTTTTTTGGATTTTTAAAAATTTGTTTACTGTTTTTTTTACACCTTTCTTAAACTTTTTTTTGCACAATTTTTCCTACGGTTTTTTCTACACTTTTTTTTTACTATTTTGTTTATATCTTTTTTACACTTTCTTTTGCACTGTTTTTACACTTTTTTCTTTAAATTTTTGACACCTTTTTTTACATATTTTATGAGGGGATTTTTCCCTCGAGTTTGGGATAAAACTCGATGTATTTGACCATATATTGCGTTTCGTTAAAATTGCAAAAGAAATGCGTTTTAATCGTTACAAAAAAATTTTGTTTCTAAACGAAAATGTCTCTTTCATTTTGGACTAATACTGTATTGTTTTGATTAAGTGCTTTATAAAGGTTTTGTGCAAATTTTGCCCAAGCAAAAATGCTTTAACGTCGTAATCCTAAAAAAAGAATTTTTGCCTCAAGCTTGAACCAAAACGTGATTTGATTCTTGTTCAGTGTACATTATTGTGCTACAAAAACATTTTTTTAGAATTGTTTAAGAGCAAGATTTTAGTCTAAATATGAAGAATTTTTAAAATTGCAAAAAAACTTTCTTGTCGTGATTTTGTTCTTTTTTGAACTGAAAGCAATGAACCAAAAACTGGATCTTTTGATTGAACGAATTTTGAGGGTTTTTAACCAATTATGACGATAAAAACTGTCACTATTTTGATCGATTTTGGTCCAAGACATTAATTTTTGTAATTATTTTTCCCAAAAAGTGAATTGTTGTCCCAGGACCGATTTTATTAAAAAAACGAGATTTTCTCAGTTGATTTTTGGAGCAAAACTTGAGATTTTAATCCACAAATTGTGTTTCATGAAAAAATGCGTTTTAGTCATTCCAATAAATTTTTTTGTATTTTTTTTTAACTAAACGGAAATGTTTTTTTGATTTTGACCCAAAAATTTATTTTTTTGATTGAACGCATTAGAGGGATTTGATCGTCATGGCCCAAAAAGTTAATTTTTGAATAATTTTGCAAAAGAGCCTGAACGAAACCCTGAGTTTTTATTTCACTTGACATCTTACGACAAATAATTCGAAATCGTGTTTCGTGAAAGTTTTTTCTGCACTTTTTTTACACCTTTTTTTACGCTTTTTTTCTACACTTTTTTTGCATTTTTATTACACTTAAATTTTTTTTTTACAATTCTTTCTACCCTTTTTTCTACACTTTTTTTATAATTTTTTGTACACATTTTTACGCTATTTTGGATTTTTAAAAATTTGTTTACAGTTTTTTTTGCACCTTTTTTAAACTTTTTTTTGCACAATTTTTTCTACACTTTTTTTTTACTATTTTGTTTATATCTTTTTTACACTTTCTTTTGCACTGCTTTTACACTTTTTTCTTTAAATTTTTGACACCTTTTTTTACATATTTTATGAGGTGATTTTTTCCTCGAGTTTGGGATAAAACTCGATGTATTAGACCATATATTGCGTTTCGTTAAAATTGCAAAAGAAATGCGTTTTAATCGTTACAAAAAAATTTTTGTTTCTAAACGAAAATGACTCTTTCATTTTGGACTAAAAATGTATTGTTTTGATTAAGTGCTTTATAAAGGTTTTGTGCAAATTTTGCCCAAGCAAAAATGTTTTAACGTCGTAATCCTAAAAAAAGAATTTTTGCCTCAAGCTTGAACCAAAACGTGATTTGATTCTTGTTCAGTGTACATTATTGTGCTACAAAAACATTTTTTTAGAATTGTTTAAGAGCAAGATTTTAGTCTAAATATGAAGAATTTTTAAAATTGCAAAAAAAATTTCTTGTAGTGATTTTGTTCTTTTTTGAACTGAAAGCAATGAACCAAAAACTAGATCTGATGAATGAACGAATTATGAGTGTTTTTAACCAATTATGATGTTAAAAACTGTCACTATTTTGATCGATTTTGGTCCAAGACATTAATTTTTGTAATTATTTTTCCCAAAAAGTGATTTTTTGTCCCAGTACCGATTTTATTAAAAAAACGAGATTTTCTCAGTTGATTTTGGAGCAACGTTTTAACGTCGTAATCCTAAAAAATGCGTTTTAGTCATTGCAATACATTTTTTTTGTTTTTTTTTAACTAAACGAAAATTTATTTTTTTTTATTTTGACCCAAAAATTTATTTTTTTGATTGAACGCTTTATGAGCATTTTGATCGTCATGGCCCAAAAAGTTAATTTTTTCATGATTTTGCAAAAGCGCCTGAACAAAAAGTGAATTTTTCTTTCAGTTGACATCTCACGACAAATAATTCGAAATCGTGATTCACCAATTGATGTGCTCTGTCGATTACGATCGAAGATTACGTCATGGATACTTTAAAAATGGCGGACTCCTGGCCAAAAAACGGGACCATTTTTAAGGAAATATCGCCGTTTGTTTGCTCTCTCCATGTATCCTAAGTCGTTCATTGACATAATAGCTTCAGGCGATTTCCAATGCCTTATGGAAGTGCGCTTAGAGGTTTCGATAATTCGATACTCGAGTTACACTTTGTAAGTGATAATAAATATAAATATTCGTTTTTATTTGCTTTTCGAGTCACTTAAAAAAACCAAAAAGTTTTATTATACATACAATATATTCTGAAATAACTGAAGTTTGACTAAATAATAAAAAAACAGTAAGTGTAATACAATCTATAGTGTTTTCCGGGTTTTGAAGCCGTGGTCCAATGGAATTTCTTCCTGACCTTGCTTCTTCAGCTGCGGCAGACATTATCAATGGCGATGAGGCAATGGGCGAAGTGATCTCCATGCGTCACCACTAGGTGGTAGTTGCCGAAACGTTACCTAGGTGTTTTGTCCAAACCCTTTTCAGGATAAATTAGTATTTTCAGTAATTTTACTGGGAATAATGCGAATTTGATTTCCAACAACAAAAAGAAAAAAACAAAAAATTGTATTGGGACAAAATACCCATAAATAAGTAGTAAAAAAAACCTTTACCAGAGCTATAAATACATTCCAGTCTCAGAACTAATCCTTGATTGAAAACCTATGTTCATAATATAAGAAAACTCCATCCTCTAAACATATACCTATAGAACACCTTTAAGAATCTTTGGCCTATTGCCATTAGTCATTAGAGAATGCAGGGCCGCACTCGCCTAATATATAACCAGACTATAGGCTTCTTGTTACAGCTACTACAGCAAAAGCCCATCTCTGCACTACAATCTCCCAATCTAATTGTAACGTAACACTAAAAATAATTTAGATAAAGTGTGACTGTCAGTAATAACAAACGATCCAGCAAACGGATATTAGTGTTAATCGCCTCTGGACAAACTACCTTGTCTTCTACTTCTAATTTTAGCCTCAGCGTTTCCGTAAAAACAGGTTAGTGACACCTCATTTTGCTCTAATTAGGTTTTGAAAAAAAAATCTTGTTTCCAACATATTTTTTTTAAAATCTTCCCTATCAAGACTATTTATTTATAGCCGATTATTGGCAGCAAGTTACCGAACCGATTGCAGGCGGCTCATCCCTAGTGCATTCCCGGAATTCCCCCCCGCGATAAATAAAGATATAATTAAACTTAGCCCGTCATTGAAATTCACTCTTAATTTATTTAAAAAGCGCTCTACAACGTCATTTTTCGCTCTAACCGCAGGCCGGGCCACAACCAACGGATCAGATGTAACCGGCGATGGCTCAGGAAAGAAAGACCCCCTCAAGCTTGTTATGAACCCGGCTGGACAGGTGCACGACATCAACAGTCTCAGAAAGCAGGGCTACACCATCGAGAGTGCTCTATCACCGGAAGCTTGTTTGGAAATTGTCAAAGGGCTTAATTCACCCAAAGGAAAAGGTAACAAACCGCTCTATATGCACTAATTGTGTGTAATAGTTTATTATCCAACAAGCATGTAACGTAGGTTATTATTACCAAAGGTGTCGTTTGAGCCCACGACAGTAGTAAAGTGTGTCCACATGCGTAAATAATAGTTATTATTCACGGTGCGTGTTTTGTTTTTTCATTTTACGCTTTATAAGAATTGCATGCAGGCACCGCCATGTTGGAAATTACAAACAAAACAAATGAATACAATCTAAAGTGCTGTCCGGGCTTTGAAGCCGTGGTCAAATGGAATTTCTTTCTGACGTTTCGTCTACAGCTGCGGCAGACATTATCAAAGGCGATGAGGCAATGGGCGAAGTGATCTCCTCTGCTTCCCGACGTTGACTGATTGGACGGTGACGAGCTCCGTTGTATTTATTCTCACGCCGGCGCACTGCAGTGGAGGGTAGTGGTAGCGCGGGGTTTCGGCGCACTTGAAACCCCGATCCACCACTACCCCCACCCCAGTCCCTTCGATGCAGCGCGACGGCGCGGCGGTGAAATAAATACCACGGAGCTCACCACAGTCGAATCAGTCAACGTCGGAAAGCACGGGAGATCACTTCGCTGATTGCCTCATCGCCTTTGATGTCTGCCACAGCTGTAGACGAAACGTCAGGAAGAAATTCCATTGGATCAAGGCTTCAAAGCCCGGAAAGCACTTTAGATTGTATTTTGGCCGGTAGTGAAAGCCTTCACAGTCTTATAAAACCAATGAAGGTTTCAACTATTACGGCCGTCATAATGGCTTTTACTGTAACGTCATTTTGACTTTGACAATCAAACCAAAACGCGTCTTGAGCACCGAGTGGTCTAATTAAAAATTGTAAATTAAGCCGTCGATAAAGTATAGTATCCAACTTGCATATATCATCAATAAACCAGAACTTCTCTGGTTTAATTCAATTACATTTCTTCATATGAATCAAAGAAAGAAAAAATCTCTCTATGTTTGTAAACATTTTTCACTAAATTTTTATTTAAATCTGTGTTCTTTATCAATAAATCAATATCTCTCTTTTGAAATACTTTCAATATTTCTATCTAGATACAAGATTAATGACTGTTGAAAAATCTAATGAAGTGAAATCCAATTAAGTTTGTAAAAAAGTTCTTTTTAAATTTGATTTTTTTTATCAATAAATCAATTAATTTCTTATTTGTCAAATACGTTCAATCCCTTGATTTTCTCTTTAAATCTTCTCTCTTTATTATAAGAAATGAAAGAATTATAAGAACATTTCTTCATATAAATCAAAGAAAGAGAAATCTCTCTATGCTTGTAAAGAAATTATCTCTAAATCTGTTGTATTTATCAATAAATCAATATCTCTTTTTTTTAAACAACTTCAATCTCTGTATTTAAATACAAGCTTGGTGATGGTTAAGATGAGAATCCTCAAAAAAATCAAATGGGGTTAAGTCCATGTTAGTTTTAAAATTAGTTATTTCTAAATCTGTTCTGTTCATCAATAAATCAAAATCTCCCTTATTTCTTAAATGCTCACTTCACTATGTTTCTTCATGAAGATAAAATAAGATCTCATTTGGTTATGAAAAGTTTTGTCTAAATTTGTTGTCTTCATCAATAAATGAGAGCTTCTCTGGTTTTTCAAATTGCTTCAATTCTAGAAAATTTTATCATATGAAACAGAGAAGGAAAAAATAGAAAAGAAAATGTCTTCGTATAAATCAAAGAAAGAGAAATCTCTTTATGTTTATAAAAAAATTATCTCTAAATCTGTTGTCTTTATCAATTAATCAATATCTGTTTTTCTCAATTTCTCTCTCAATTCTGTTAAAACGAGAACCTTCATAAAAATCAAATGGAGGAATGTCCCTTTTAGTTTGAAAATGGTTATTTCTAAATCTGTTCTATTCATCAATAAATCAATGTTTACCTTATTTCTTAATTGCATTATTCCCTCCGTTTCTTCATAAAGATAAAATAAAATAAGATCTCATTTGGTTGTAAAAAGTGATCTCTAAATTTGTTTTCGTCATCAATAAATTATCTATTCAGGAAAATTTTTATCATATAAATTAAAGAAGAAATAAATCTTTCTATGTTTCTAAAAATTTTTCCCTAAATGCGGTTACTTTAGAAGTTTATCAATAAATCAATATTTTCCCTATTGTTCAATTATATTTTCCACCCCATTGCTTCATAAAGATGATAAGCAGTGAAATTTCATTTGGTTGTAAAAAATTCTACTTAAATCGGTTGTCTTTATCAATAAATCAATATTTCTCTTTTGAAATATTTTTAATATTCCTATCTAGATACAAGGTTATTGTTTGCTAAAAAGAGATTACTCATAAAAATCAAATGATATTTACAAAATACATATTACAATACAAAAGTCCCTTATAGTTTAAAAAATACTTATTTTTAAATATGTTCTATTCATCAATAAATCAAAATCTCGCTTGATTCTCAATTGCATTCTTCACTCCGTTTATTCATAAAGACAAGATAAAATGTGATCTCACTTGGTTGTAAAAAGTGATCTCTAAATTTATTTTCTTCATCAATAAATCAGAACTTCTCTGGTTTTTCAATTAGCTTCAATTTAAGAAAAGTTATTCATATGAATCAAAGAAGGAAAAAATCTCTCTATGTTTGTAAACATTTTTCTCTAAACCTTTTTCCTTTATAAATGCATCAATAAATCAATATATTCGCTGTTATTCAATAATATTTTCCACCCCATTGCTTCGTAAAGATGACATGGAATTAAATTTCATTTGGTTGTAAAAAATTCTATTTAAATCTGTTGTCTTTATCAATAAATCAATATCTCTCTTTGGAGATACTTTCAATCTTCCTATGTAGATACAAGGTGAATGATTGTTAAAAAGAGATTATTCATAAAAATCTAATGGAGTGAAATCCCGTTAAGATTGTAAAAAAGTTCTCTTCAGATTTGTTTTTTTCATCAATAAATCAATGTTCTTCTTATTTTTCAAATACATTCAATCTCTTTCTTGAACTACAAGCCTAGTGATTAAAAAATGTTTCATAAAAAGAAAACAGGAAAATACCTTTTAGTTAGATAAAATTTCTTTATGAATCCCTTCTTTTCTTGAAAAAATCAATATTTTCTTTTGTTTTTCAAATTCTTTCAATCCCTTGATTGTCTCTTTAAAATTTCTCTCGTTATTATAAGATATGAAGGGATTATAAGAAAATTACTTCATATAAATCAAAGAGAGAGAAGTCTCTCTATGTTTGTAAAAAATATATATCTAAATCTGTTGGCTTTATCAATAAATCAATATATGTTTCGTATGTTCAATTAACTTCAATATCTGTATTTAAATACCAGCTTGGTGATTGTTAAAACAAGAAGCTTCATAAAAGTCAAATGGAGTAAAGCGCTTTTTAGTTTGAAAAATAGTTATTTCGAAATTTGTTCTATTCATCAACAAATCAAAATCTCCCTTGTTTCTTAAATGCATTCTTCACTCCGTTTATTCATAAAAATAAAATAAAATGAGATCTCATTTTTTGTAAAAAAATCTCTCTAAATTTGTTTTCTTCATCTAAAATCAGAGCTTCTCTGATATTTCAAAGAGGTTTAATTCAAGAAAAATTGGCAGCATTGCCTCAGGTAAATTACAGCACTTGACGACACCTTCGGTAATGATCTCCTGCGTTATTATGCTTGTTAGATAATAATCTATTCTATCTTAGGGGCGGAATTATTTGCGAAACGACGTAAGAGGTCAGAAAAGTGGGTTGTCGCCGAGACGAACGGTTTAAGACCCCCCTCTACGCTTCCGGATGTCATTACGCCTGCGCCACTTCCGAGTCTGACGCTATTTACTCCTCCAGCTTCAAACTTACCTCCTCCAAGTTATCTGCCCGAGACCCAACAGCGATTGGCTCACAAGGAGAAATTAGACGAAATACAAGTAAGAGATTGTCTTTAAAACGCCCGAAACAATTGAAAACGGAAACAATTACTTCCGATCAAAAACAACAAAAAAAGAATTTTCCCAATTTTTTTCGATAATGTACAAAGAGACGATTCTTTTCTCAATTCTTAACTTTGACCGCCTGTAACTTGAGAACGCTTCGAGCGATCGGAGTGAATTGAACTGTTTTTTCCTCTTTCTGGTGTCCTTTTTCACAACCCGTCACTGGAGGTTCCGAAAGTGCAATATTTTCGGAAATAGACCCTTTCGGTGATCGATTTTTAGGAACTTAGAATCGCGATTTTTGACAATTTTTAAAAAACCTTTTTAAAGATTAATTTCATTCGAATTGACTTTGTTACGTTTTTTAAAAACATCCAAAGGGGATGTATTACATTTTTTTTCTCAATTCGCACTCTTTAGGGCTTGCTTTACACCTTCTAAGCAAACCGAAAATAAGAAATGGCATTCGGATGGATGCAACTCCGGCTGAAGCCTATAACTTATTTGGATCTGACATTAATAAGCATGGAACTTCTATTGGCTGCTGCTGACGGTTGTCATGTCAACCGCAGTGTCATTGTGGACGCGCGTCAAGGCTTATTAAGTTTTATAGTGCTTCCACTAAAATACAGAGATTGTGTGTGTTCAATGCATTCGTTTGCTTGTTGATTGTTAAAAGAATTTCTGAGATACGGCGTGACGATTTGAAATCATTAAACGAAATGACTTTGAGATTTTAAGGCATGTTCTCAATATGTGCTAAAAGGAAATAGGTATCAAAAAATAAGATTTCAAAGGGAACTAAATAACAATGATAAGTAAATAAGATATGAAAGTCAAAGCTTGATGTCCAAGTTAAACAGTAGAGTAGAGCAATATTGGTGGTAATGCCAGGTGGCAATGGAAAATAATACAGAGCGAAATAAAGATTGTTTTGTATAATATTATATATTATATACCAAGGTTGTGAAGTACATTAGTATCACTCAAACTTCAGTTTTCCCCTTCCTTTACGTAAATACCTGTCTCTCTAGCACATAGTGGAAACATGGAACCGTAATTAGGGTAAACGTTTTTCGAGTTTAACCATAGAGATCTCTGTTATTTTAAGATATACAAAGAAGATGAAATTAGGACAAAAATGCGCAATTAGAAAAATGACGTTTTCAAATTTCCAATATTCTGTTTGATTTCAGAAATATTCAGAAAAAATCGAAATTTTGAGAAAACGTTATTTTTCCTAGTCTTTCTTTTCTAGTAGCAATAAAAAAGTGAATATAAAAGTTTTGTCAATTTTTGTCAAACTTCAACAAACATTTCCGAAACACGTGAGAATTTTCAAAATTTCAAAAACGTCATTTATAGACTTCTAATGACCCAACTTTCAAAAAAGCGGGCGCACGGTACAAATGTTAGTTTTAAGAAGAATACGAAATTATTTGTGTTTTAATTAAGAAAGACCTATGTTATCCAGGATTACGAGAAAATCCAGAAAAAAAATGAAGTGAAGAAAAGTAACAAATTTTTCTAAGTTAATCCTTGAATTTTTGGAATAGAGAAATATTCTGAATGTTTTAAAAAGGGAAATTTTATCTGTTTATCTGTTCAACTGTTTTGTCCTCCTCTTGATGTCTTCTTTCACCTCCTGCCATCGCAAGTTCCGTAGGTGCAATATTTCCGGAGATAGACCCCTTCGGAGGTCGATTTTTAAGCACTTTTAGAATTGCATTTCTGGACCATTTTTAAAAAACCTCTTTAGAGGTTAATTTCATTCGAATTGAGTTTGTTACGTTCTTAGGGGATTGCAAACGAGCCATTCCGATCAAAAACAGCAAAGAAAATATTCTGATTTTTTTATGAAAATGTCCAAATTTATTACAACTTTCTTCTCAATTCTCAATTTTCACCGCCTGTAACTTGAGAACACCTGGATCGATGGGAGCGAGTCCAACTTTTTGTCCTCTCCTTGATGTCCTCTTTCACTTCCTACCATCGGAAGTTCCGTAGGTGCAATAATTCCGGAGATAAACCCCTTCGTAAGTCGATGTTTAAGCACTTTTAGAATCACGTTTTTGGATTATTTTTAAAAACACATCTTTAGAGGTTAATTTCATTCGAATTGAGTTTGTTATCGTTATGTTCTTAGGGGATTGTTAGGGGGTTCTTAGGGGATTGCAAACGAGCCATTCCGATCAAAAACAGCGAAAAATATTCCGATTTTTTCTTGAAAATGTCCAAAGGGGGGCTATTACATTTTTTTTCTCAATTCTCAACTCTGACCCTCTGTAACTTGAGAATGTCTGGATCGAATCCAACGGTGTTGTCCTCTTCTTGATGTCCTCTTTCACCTCCTACCATCGGAACTTCCGTAGATGCAATATTTTTGGAGAGACACACCTTCGGTTGTGGGAGATATGATATTAGAGTGGTGCTATAACATTAAAAAACATACAAATTTCTTGAACTTGAACTCAACTATTTACGGAAATCTACGAACACTTTTTACGGAATTTACCCTAAAATTAAGTAGAATATAAGTACAGCAGTTTTTCACAATGTTAGTCGTACGACTTTACGAAAACGTATACCTACGTTTGTGGAATTTGAAACCCAACTATTTATAGAAATCTACGGACACTTTTTACGGAAATTTTGCAAAAGTTAAGTGGAATATAAATACCGTACAGAGGATTTTGAGCCTTTTGATTCACGGAAATCTACGGACACTTTTTACAGAATTTTATGTAATGTTAAGTAAATAATAAGTACTGACATTTTCTAAAATATTATTGGTATGACTTTACAAAAACCTATAAATTTGGTAAATTCGAAAGTAACGACTTACGCAAATTTACGACCACTTTCTACAAGATTGTATTAATATTTTACCACTTATGTGTTTTGATTCCACAAGCACTAAATATTCTAGAACTATCCAAATAATCCCAATTCATCCAGCGTAAAACGCGTCTGCGCTTAGAGATTCAATTTACGAGTCCGTAATTGTTTGACACAATCTCTCGTCTACCATAAAGTACAAGATATTTCTTCTATTGTTGCCACTACATATTTGCTTTGGTATCTTGCAAGTCCGTAAGTTTTCATAAATTTCCGTAAAAAGTATAATTTGAGGCCACATAGAACCGTAAAACAAACAGTTTATATTCTTTTGAAAATTTTTCATCATCTTACTAACTCTATGTGCGGACCCGTAAATTTTTTTTTGTAAAATTTGTAGGAAAAATTCACACGGCCGCGCATCAAGCTCATAAAATCCCCCTGGGACGCCGCCCTCGAAACCGGTTCCGTAGACGCAGCCTTCCAAGTGGAACCCGCTTGGCCCACCAAAGGCAACTTTGTAGCTCCGGCTGTCAATTCCTACGAACAGGCCATCAAAGACGACAATCTGGCTTCGTGGACTATCCCCAAAACCAACGGGTAAGACCACCCTCTCACCTCCCAATTCTTCTGCAATTTACTAAGCATTTGCAGATATGGTGAGCAAAAGACGTTTGCTCACAACCCCGCCTACAACAGCCAGAGCATCAACCGAATCGTAGACAACTTGCAGCGGGGGGCTGCGAGTAACGTAGACGTCTACAAGCCCACTCTTCCTCAAGCTTGGAATTCTGGATCCAACTCCAAGCAGCAGTATAGTAAGTTTTCGCTTGGTTTGTTTGCTTAGAATGCCGCTTACTTTTAGCGCTTTAGACAGCATTAACGCAGCTTTGGATAACATCTTTGCTCCTGCCGTCGAAGAACTGCGCTGCACGTCTCCTTTTCCTGGGATTTCTGACGTTTCCCAAAATCACGACTCCTTGGATAATGTAGTTTCTGCAGTTATACGTTCAGTGACTCCAACGTTCTTGGAACCTAAGCTAGACTTGAAGAAAGAAGCTGAAGCGGAGTTAGCAAGACAAAGAGCTAACTCTCCATTTCCCACTATTCCTGATGTGGTAATTGAGCAGGAGGTTGTAGAAAACGATGTTAGAAGTTTTAAGCATAGTCAAGCGCTTGAGTCATCATTAAGGCCTTCATCACCGTTTCCTTCGGTGCCTGACGTAATGTTGAATCCAGAAATTGTAGAGCAGGATATTGTTGCTTTAAGAACCAGCCCAATACCTTTTAAAGTGCAGTCGTCAATTACCATGGATGACACTAGTGTAGGTGAAGATTTTCTTCCACCTCCTGCTGCCTTTATGGACGAACCTGCTGCCACCCAAAGCTGCCCTTTTCCAACCATTCCAGACATATCCAAGTATCTATCTGCAGAAAAACATGAGTCGAAATTGCTGAGGCCCATAGCGACGAGACAGTTTGCTTCAGTGTCGCTCAGCGACAAGAAGTACGAACTCAGCTGCAACAGCCCCGTTCTGGATATGTCTCCAAAACCTCAGCATCCAGAATTCAGCTACGCCCTATCCGGAGACTCTAGAGTATGTGAGCGTAGCTTTAGGGGGCCGACTCCCGACTCTAGAACCATACAGTCGGAGATGTTCGAAAGCCAAGGGCATTTCAGTGCCAGGGCTAGGTCTCCAATGCAGGTTTTTGTCCCTGAGGAAAATGCTGCTACCATGTATAGCTCTGACACAATGGAGAAGGCAGCTGAAGTCAAGCGTAGCGACCCTCACACGAAGATCTTGATAGAAAAGGTCAACGTGAAGGAGAGGAACCCGGAAATAGAGGAGCATGCCAGGAAGTTGGCTATTGAGAGCAACAGAGAAAAGGCTGAGGCCATGGTGTACCAGCAGGGGTGCTTCAACGAGCTGAAGCATATTAAGCAAGCCTATGATGTAATGGATAACTATGCCATTAAGGGAATGAAGGGGGTCGATATTGAGTATAAGGACTTGACTGATGCCGAAGGAGAAGAAGAAAGGGCGGATCAAAATTCTGTGAAAGCTAATGGTAAAGAAAACGGAAATATCGAAGCTTTAAGTCATGAAAGTACTAAAGCTCCAATAAATCAGAATGACGAAGTCAAGCGCAAAGGAGTTGAAACTAAAAATCGAGAGGTGGAAGTTAAAGACAAAGAACAACCAGTTCCAAACCATATAAAACAACCTCAAAAGGACCCTCCCAGCCTCCCAACAAAGCAGCAGCAACAAGAAGACTTAAACCTGGGTATTGAACCCAAAATCTGCAAGAAGCCCCCGGGGGCCATAATCGGGGCGAGGCCCCTGTTTGGTGAACTCAACATCAACGACGAATTCAAGAAAGCTTTGGTGGGCAAGAAGAAATCGTGGCAGGAGAAGCGCAATAAGAATGCTCAAAGCTCCAGCAGGAACGTGGTGGAAATCAACGAGCCCAATAGGTCCCACTTTGAGCAGAGTGCCATGGAGACCACCGAAGAGAATACAGAGAATTCCAGTCTCAAGACCACTGTTAAGTCGAACGAGAGGGCTGAGGTCGAGGTTGTGAGGCCCAGTGCCAATGAGGAGATTGAAAAGGTGTTTTACCAACAAAACCGGGAGATTGACTTGGATTTCCAGGTTGTGAATGGGGAGATTATCGATCCAACAAAGGCTTTGCAGTTGAGTTTTGTGAATGGGTCTGGTGTGAAGCAGATGCCCGAGTTCACTTACTCTCAACCACAAAGCAATGGTTTTGGTGCTAATGGTCATAGCAGCAGCAGAAAGCAGAGTTTTGCAACTCAGGAGGAGGAGGAGGACTACGTAAAAGTCCCAGTGAAGTCGCTTATCCAAAGCTTTGAGCAGTCCATTATGCCTCCGATGCAGTACAAGCAAATACGAGAGCCTCTGCCGGACGTAGTGGAGAAACTGTCTCCCTCCAGGAGCCCCAAGGTGGAGGCGGTTAACAAGTTGAAGCAGGCCGAGCAAGACTTTGACAACATCTTCTACGTGACCAGTTCCAAGGTGCAGAACTCCACCTATCCGACATCCAGCTCTGCTTGCTCTTTGCAGCAGTCGGAGAACAGTTCCTTTTGTAAATATTCCTCTTCCCAAGTCACTCAGCAGTTCTCTCAAGTCACTCAGACCTCCTCTAACCACTGCGAAGCTATGCGTATCCAAGGGATGCAATTTCAAGGCAAGGCTTTAAGTGTCTGTGTCTGTGTCTGGATTTCTTGTGCGGTTTTGTGTGAAGTACCTTTTTGACGAATAAACGAATTCTAGGTTCGACAACCCTTCCCAGGACTCAACCAAGAGCCCCATTATCTCCGACTTACAAGCCAAACGCCGCCCCAGCAGTCTTCACACCAAGAGAGAGCACCAGCCCATTGCCCAGCTTATACGCCCCCGCGTACAACGCCCATCAACCCACCCAACCTAGCTACCACCCACCACCCATGCACACCTACGACGATGGACTCTTGTCGAGCCCTTTGCCACCCCAAAGAAAATTCAACTTGGACGGTCTGCCCACTTACAATACTGCTGCAAGGGGGTGGGGGCAGAGCGGCGAGGTTTACAAACCTCTAACCTTTGACCTGCCTAAGTCCTCGTATTCCGATTTTTGAAGTGTGCGGATTGGTCCAGGATCTCGTCCAATCCTGTTGCAGGGATTGCTGACAGAGATTGAGTCCTCTAGGCTCTAATAACTATTGTATATGTATATACAGGTCTATATAGTAGTTTTGTTTATTATATAATTTATGTATACTACTAACCTTCACAAAAATGGGCAACAGCAAGAAAATCTCTACCTTTACTGTTTGGTTTATTCAATTATTATATACACAGAGTGGTCTAATGATAGTGTTAGAATCGTTATTTCTTCTTTGTTTGTGCTTTATGTTAAGGGCGACTTATTGTTGTTGTTTAAAACGTTAATAAATTTCGATAAAACTGTCTTTAACCGCTTCTTACACCAGATTATTAAAACTCCCTCCTTACACCAGGTGCTTAATATAGTTAGGTTCGTAGGTACTGTAGTTCGTTTCATTCACTCTAAAATTCAGATTTTCATTTATAACCGAACACGTGTAGAAAGTCTTGTCGGCGTGCATGGGAGGCAGGAAAGGTCCCGCAAGGTTCTTCTGAACCTTGCCCTTGACCTTCGGGTTGTACTTCTCTACCGAGTGCTCAGGGTATTTGTCAAAGCACCCAGCTTTGCATCCTCCGGGCTAAAACACCGTAATGTTGCTCACTTTTACTAACCGAAAACGACCCACCAGTTTTCCTGGACCTGTGGGTATAAGCTTTCCCGGAGGCAAAGGAGGCAACGTCCTGTCCTTAGGAGGTACGTAAGTGGGTCCAGGTTTGAACTTCTCGGGGTCCTTGAAAGGGTTCTCCTCAAAGTAGTCCTTGGGGTGCATTCCGGTCACCATGGCTCCGTCCAGAATTTTACCGTATTCTTTGTATTTGGCTTTAGCACCATATTTTTCCACGCTGAAAACAACAAGTAAAAGTTGAAACTCGCGAGTTTACAGTGAGTGCAGCTCGCCAGTTAACTTAACTCTGGCATACGTTGAACCATACACTTTTTACGTTGAGGGTATTTCCGTGCTTGTCAAACAAAACTTGCGAGTCAAAACTAAAAGTTAAAACTCGCGACTTTATAGTAAGTAAAAGTTGCAACTCACTGGTTAATATTATTCAATACCTAAAAACTCGCTTGCACGTCACTTTTTAGTATTGAGTCTATTTCTTCGCTTGCCTGCTAAACAAAACTCACGAGTCAAAAGTAAAAGTTGAAACTCGCGAGTTTATAGTGAGAGGAAATTGCAGCTCGCCAGTTAACATAACTCTGACATACGTGAAAACTTGCATGCCCACGACTTTTTATGTTGAGTGTGTTTCCATGCTTGTCAAACAAAACATGCGAGCCAAAACTAAAAACTAAAACTCGTGGGTTTAGAGTAAGTAAAAGTTGCAGCTCGCCGGTTAATATTACTCAGACATATCTAAAAACTCGCTTGTACGTCACTTTTTAGTACTGAATCTATTTCTATGCTTGCCGGTTAAACAAATCTGACGAGTCAAAAGTAAAAGTTTGAAACTCGCGAGTTTATAGTGAGTGAAAATTGCAGCTCGCCAGTTAACATAACTCTGGCATACGATAAAACTTACATGCCCACCACTTTTTATGTTAAATATGTTTCCGTGCTTGTCAAACAAAACATGCGAGTCAAAACTAAAAGCTAAAACTCGCGAGTTTATGATACTTATAAGTTGCAGCTCGCCGGTTAATATTACTCAGACATAGGTAATAACTCGCTTGCACGTCGCTTTTTAGTGGTGAGTTTATTTCTCTGCTTGCCAGCTAAACAAAACTCACGAGTAAAAAGTAAAAGTTGAAACTCGCGAGTTTATAGTGAGTGAAAATTGCAGCTCGCCAGTTAACATAACTCTGGCATAAGTTAAAACTTTCATGCCGACCGCTTTTTATGTTGAAAATGTTTCCGTGCTCGTCAAACAAAACATGCGAGTCAAAACTAAAAGCTAAAACTCGCAAGTTTATGATAATTATAAGTTGCAGCTCGCCGGTTAATATTACTCAGACATAGTTAATAACTCGCTTGCACGTCGATTTTTAGTGCTGATTTTATTTTTCTGCTTGCCAGCTAAACAAAACTCACGAGTCAAAAGTAAAAGTGGAAACTCGCGAGTTTATAGTGAGTGGAAATTGCAGCCCGCCAGTTAACATAACTCTGGCATACGTTGAAACTTGCATGCCCACCACTTTTTATGTTGAGGGTATTTCCGTGCTTGTCAAACAAAACTTGCGAGTCAAAACTAAAAGCTAAAACTAGTGAGTTTAGAGTAAGTAAAAGTTGCAGCTCGCCTGTTAATATTACTCAGACATATCTAAAAACTTGCTTGCACGTCACTTTTTAGTACTGAATCTATCTCTATGCTTGCCGGTTACACAAAACTGACGAGTCAAAAGTAAAAGTTGAAACTCGCGAGTTTATAGTGAGTGGAAATTGCAGCCCGCCAGTTAACATAACTCTGGCATACGTTGAAACTTGCATGCCCACCACTTTTTATGTTGAGGGTATTTCCGTGCTTGTCAAACAAAACTTGCGAGTCAAAACTAAAAGCTAAAACTAGTGAGTTTAGAGTAAGTAAAAGTTGCAGCTCGCCGGTTAATATTACTCAGACATAGCTAAAAACTCGCTTGTACGTCACTTTTTAGTACTGAATCTATTTCTATGCTTGCCGGTTAAACAAAACTGACGAGTCAAAAGTAAAAGTTAAAACTCGCGAGTTTATAGTGAGTGAAAATTGCAGCTCGCCAGTTAACATAACTCTGGCATAAGTTAAAACTTTCATGCCGACCGCTTTTTATGTTGAAAATGTTTCCGTGCTCGTCAAACAAAACATGCGAGTCAAAACTAAAAGCTAAAACTCGCAAGTTTATGATAATTATAAGTTGCAGCTCGCCGGTTAATATTACTCAGACATAGTTAATAACTCGCTTGCACGTCGATTTTTAGTGCTGATTTTATTTTTCTGCTTGCCAGCTAAACAAAACTCACGAGTCAAAAGTAAAAGTGGAAACTCGCGAGTTTATAGTGAGTGGAAATTGCAGCCCGCCAGTTAACATAACTCTGGCATACGTTGAAACTTGCATGCCCACCACTTTTTATGTTGAGGGTATTTCCGTGCTTGTCAAACAAAACTTGCGAGTCAAAACTAAAAGCTAAAACTAGTGAGTTTAGAGTAAGTAAAAGTTGCAGCTCGCCTGTTAATATTACTCAGACATATCTAAAAACTCGCTTGCACGTCACTTTTTAGTACTGAATCTATCTCTATGCTTGCCGGTTAAACAAAACTGACGAGTCAAAAGTAAAAGTTGAAACTCGCGAGTTTATAGTGAGTGAAAATTGCAGCTCGCCAGTTAACATAACTCTGGCATAAGTTAAAACTTTCATGCCGACCGCTTTTTATGTTGAAAATGTTTCCGTGCTTGTCAAACAAAACATGCGAGTTAAAACTAAAAGCTAAAACTCGCGAGTTTATGATAATTATAAGTTGCAGCTCGCCGGTTAATATTACTCAGACATAGTTAATAACTCGCTTGCACGTCGATTTTTAGTGCTGAGTTTATTTCTCTGCTTGCCAGCTAAACAAAACTCACGAGTCGAAAGAAAAAGTTAAAACTCGCGATGTTCTAGTGAGTATAAGTTGAAAGTCGGTTACATTGCTTAGACATCATTTTTTATGTTGACTCTATTTCCGTGCTTGCCAGATAAAAAAAACTCGCAAGTCAAAAGTAAAAACTCGATTTTTCGGTTTTTGAAATACAATAACCTTTGTTACTAAAAAGGTAAGTAAAAGTTACGAGTAAAATTTTAATTATAAGTCGCCAGTCGCTACTGCAAAGTTTTGAGTTGTATAATACTCGTGAGTCGGGCGTCTATTTCTCTGCTTGCCAGCTAAACAAAACTCACGAGTCAAAAGTAAAAGTTAAAAATCGCGATTTTATAGTGAGTTTTGAGTTGGATAATACTCGTGAGTCCGAAGTCTATTTCTCTGCTTGCTAGCTAAACAAAACTCACGAGTTAAAACTTGCGATTTTGTAGTGAGTTTTGAGTTGAATAGTACTCGTGAGTTGAGAATTATTTAAGAGATTTTAACTGCCTTTTCTCTGAGAAAAATGACACTATTGAACATTGTTGCACCTATACTCGCTAGCAGCTGAGTTGCTGTCTTACAAAGTTACTCTCTTCTTTCTTTCCTCTTTTACTCTATTTGAGAATATGCGTTGTATCTTACCTATGTTCAGGATACGGATTAAGACAAATATCCACATAACCATAACCGCCCTTTTTTCCTGGCCCAGTCACCGGACTCTTGCCCTCATGTTGAAATTTAGGGCGAGGTCGCAATTTATTGCTAAAAGCGTCGAGTCGTCCCTCGAACGTTCCGTACCAATCTCCCGGGGTGCTGTGCTGCTTAGAGCCGCCTGGAGGGACAAAGGGCCTTTCCGACACGTTTTTGAAAGGGGAAGGTTTACTAGAAAAATATCAGCTGAAGTCTAATTCAAAAATGATTTTTCTCTTTACAGCTTTTTGCCTCGCCCTTTTATCGCCTCTCCATTAAAAATTCTTTTGAATTCTTTGTCGAAGTAGCAGTCCTGCCAGTCGGTTTTCACTTTAGGGCCTCCAGCCAGAAGGTTTCTTCCTTTATCCGCTCTAGGTTCTGTTGATGATTGAACGTATAAGCCATAACAAAATATAAAATATTTTGATGGTATTTCTACTAGGAAATGGGGATACATAGCCCTTGCCGTTCATATATGGCATTTCGCTGAAGAGGCCAATCCTCTCGATGTCGGGCTTTCCATACTGATTGCCCAGCTCCTCCACCGGCCTAGCTGCTTTCCCCATCTTGAGTACTTAAATATTGCCCAACGACTCAAATATACAGTACCCTTGGCCACTTGTCAGTCAGCTGCTGGCTGTCAACACATTTGTCAACCTTTCAAAGCTAAAGTCTATTAATCATGGCTGAAGCCTCCCAATCTAAAGAGTCTGCATATCTATTAGGGTAAGGATGCCATATTATATCTTTGGGGGGAAGTGGTAAGTCATAATTTTTCCCCAAAGCATAGAACCCCCACAAGAAGCGACCACAATTTTCGATATGGAGAAGCTTTAATGCATTTGGTGAAGGGCTACGTAGGTACTGGGATCTTCTCCATGGGAGACGCCATGAAGAACTCTGGACTCATCCTTGGTCCCATAACAACGTTCGTCATTGGGATGGTGTGCTTGCACTGCTGTCACCTTCTGGTATGTCTTTCGACTGAAGATTATCATGAGTTTTCTAACGGAAACTGCAGGTGAATTCAGCTCACAAACTCCACAAACACTATACTTTGGAAAGGATTCCAGACTACGCTGAAACTGCCAAAATGTCTTTTACTCTGGCTGCCCCCAACTTTCCCGAATGGGCATTTGTGGCCAAGTTGACCATCAACGTTTTTCTCATCATGGCCCAAGTGGGGTTCTGCTGCTGCTATTTAGTTTTCATATCCTGGAATGTCTGGGAAGTAAGTTGAATGGTGGCTCTGGAATGTATTAATGGTAACACTACTCTAGCTCCTCAGAGCTTACAAATACCCCATGGACATCCACTGGATAATTGTTATGGTGGCCATACCGATTTGGTTCACTTGCCTAATAAGAACCCTGAAGTGCCTGTCGTATCTGTCGGTTATAGCTAACTTTACCTTGCTGAGCAGCGTCGCTATAGTGCTCTACTACTCGTTCAACAAGCCCACCAGTCAGTGTCCCAATGGGTTGAAAATGCCGGGGTTGTCAGAGTTTGCCATATTCTTTGGACAGAGTATTTTCGCCTTCGAAGGAATTGGTCTGGTAATTAATTATTATATTTAAGGTAAAACACTCGAAACTGCTTATTGCCGTCAACAAAATACATTCACCATCTTACTCACAACTTCAATAATTGATCATCAATGTTTGGTGGCGTGGAATTAACACCACAATTACGATTAAATTGAAGTACAAGCAAAAAAAATAGTTGTTTTGCTCATTAGGTATTGATTTTGTATAACGAAATGAGTGAACCAGAAGAGTTCTACGCCACCTACGGGGTCCTAAACATCGGCCTTCACATGGTGACCATCACCTACATCTTCTTCGGAGCCGTAACCTATATGCAATTCGGAAACGACATCAAAGAGACAGTGACTTTGAACCTCGACCCTTCAGAGTAGTTAGTTCCTTTGCTCTGCCACTAGTGGTGACCTAACTGAACTGGTATTCTCTGTTTCAGCTTGGCTCAGTTGGTGCTCTTCCTGATATCACTGGGGGTCATCTTCAGCTTCTCCCTGCAGCTGTACGTGACAGTGGATATCACGTGGCCGAAGATCTCGTACTGGTTGGGCCCTTTCAAGTACCCTACAGTAGTCGAGTTGTGGTTTAGGACCGCTCTGGTGATCACCATATGTATTCGCTGTTATTTTGTCCTGTTATTGGTTGCTAATGAAAATATTTGCAGTTGTCATGGCTGAAGCCATACCAAGGCTGCAGATCCTGCTGTCCTTTGTGGGATCCTTCCTGAGCGTGGCTTTAATAGCCATATTTCCTGCTATAATAGACATAGTTTCAAAGTATGGTTTCCAAGAGGTGACTGTCATGATGGTGATGAAGAATTTCCTGATTATAGCCTTTGGAGTCGTGGCTACAGTGGCTGGAACCTACGAAAGCCTAGCGCTGCTGGCAAGGGAGTTTTGACCGTTTTTTTAAGCTTTTCAATGTGAAGAGGATATCCCAAAATACTATATTATATTATTAACAATAACACTAATAATCAAGATGTTAAACTCCGGCAATGTGGAGTAATTAAACCGCCTTGAACAACTAAACAAACATTAATCAGCGCCACGCTACTAAAACATTCGGTGCTAAAATGCCTCCAGTCACTATCACTATCACACACACAGCGAAAGAATGTTATTAACTTATGGTTAATATTATGTTGGGGGCTCACCAGTGGTGTACTCAGGATTATTTTTTACAAATTACTACACTAGCAAATTGCCTTTTGGGGTCTGTTACGCCTGTGACCACGATTCATCACCACTTTCCCACCTAAAGCCCATGAAGTCTCCTCGCACCTATCCAACACTAGTAGCGGTTACATGGGTGGATCTCTTAGTCCCTGATACGGGTCTCCAAACAAAAAAAAACGCAGTAGATAAGATTACGGGCGATAATGAAGTAGTAGTAAATGAGCAAAAGAGTCAGCAAGGTCAACCGGCAAATGCTGAATTACATGAGCGGGCTTTACACACCATCATCAGTTCGGTAGTGGTGTTGACAATAAGGTGTCGGTAATTGGCCTGGATTAGTTGTCGGTACGATAAAAGTGCGAGGGGACGGGTTCCTGTGAATGGCATGGCTTGAAAGGTGACGTTTGATCAATAGAAAGTGGTTTTCAGGGGTAAGTTTAAGTAGTTTGAAGGGCTTAGGGCTGCCTGAGCCTCTCTAAGCCTTGTGGTTTGGGTTCTAGTCAGAGGGGATTTTGTGGCGATCACTAAAAGAAAAATGATAACTAGTTGAGCATTTTCTTACTCGAAAAATAAAAAAAAACAACGCTTTTGGGTCGTCAAAAACTGGAAGTGGGCTTAGAGCGATTCAGGATTAAAAAATTAAATCAACTTGTTTTAACCCTACAGGTTATTGTAGTTTTTTGTCAAGTTTTAAGTTCAAAAAGTTTATTCAATTAATAGGAGCAGTAATAGGAATTAAAAGCCAATTTAAATCTTTAGCTTAGTTTACCAAGTGGTTCTTTGAAAAAACCCTTGACTAATAGCTACTTAATAAAAAAGACTTTATTCGAGTCAAAAATTACTCAAAATTACCGAAAGTAGTGAGGATTAAAAATTAAATCAATCCTATTAACCTGGCAAAAATTAAATTAATTCAAGAGAAAGACTAACATTTATATTAAAAGTCGCAAAACATAAATTAAGCGATTACAAAAAAATATTTAGGATTAAAAACTTACGATCGTAATTAAAGGTATAATTAATTAAGGCAAAAGGCGCTGTATGTAGCAGGATTAAAAGATATATCAGTGCTTCAAGCCTAAAGGCGTCATCAAAAATTTTTTTTGATGACTTTCAGTTTCAGAAGCTTCGAATTTGATAAGAAAGCTAGGTTAAAATAAGGATTAAAGAAATAAATTAGAAAACGTAATATGGATTAAAAATTGCTTTAAATCTTGACATTTAAATTTGCTTGGTAACTAGGCATTTTAAGTAAAGCAAAACACCTTCTATATAAGACAAAAATGGTCGTAAAATGCCTTAGAAAGAGTAGGAGTAAAAAGATATATCAATGTCTTTTAGTCTAAATGCGTAATTAAAAATAAGCCCTCAGATAAGTCTAAAAAGTTTCAAACTTGCTAAGAGAACTAGATTAAAAAAGAGGATTAACACAAATAAACTTAGAAAAGTAATTAGGACTAAAAATTGATTTAAAAAAAACTGTTTTCAAATTGAATCAAAAAGAGTTAGATATAAGACAAAAATTGCCGTAAAATGCCTCAAAATAAGTAGGATTAAAAAGATAAATCAGTATCTTTAAGCCTCAATGTGCAATTATAGATAAACGCTTAGTTAACTTACAAAAGTTTCAAACTTGCTAAAAATGCTAGGTTAAAGGAAGGATTAAAAAAATTAATTAGAAAAGCTTCATTAGGAGTAAAAATTACTTTAAATCTTGATATTTGAATTAGCTTAATAACTGAGCAGTCTAAGTAAAGCAAAAAGCGTTATATTTATAACAAAAATGATCGTAAAGACGCCTAAGAATGAGCAGGATTAAAAAGTTACATCAGTTTCATTAAGCCTAAAACCGTAATTACAAATAAATCCTCAGTTATGCTTTTCAAAAGTTCAGAATTTGCCAAGATATCTTGGTTAGAATAGCATTAAACAAATAAATTTTAAAAAGTAATTAAGATTAAAAATTACTCAAAATCTTGCCATTTAAATTTGCTTGATGACTGAGCGTGTAAAGCAAAAAGCGTTATATATAAGTCGAAAATGGTCGTAAAAATGCGTTAGAAAGTGTAGGATTAAAAAGATACATCAATGTATTTAAATCTAAATGCGTAATTATAAATAAATTCTCAGCTAAGTTCGAGTTTGGTAAGATACCTTGGTTAAAATAGGATTAAAAAAATAAATTTAAAAAGTAGTTAGGATTAAAAATTACTTTAAATCTTGACATTTGAATGTGCTTGATAACTGAGCAGTCTAAGTAAAGCAAAAAGCGTTATATTATGAAAAAAATGGTCGTAAAAATGCCCTAGAATGATCAGGACTAAAATTAATTATAAATAAATCCTCACCTAAGTTTCAAAAGCTTCAAATTTGTCAAGATATCTTGGTTAAAATAGGATTAAAAAAATAAATTTTAAAAAGTAATTAGGATTATACTTTAAATCTTGACATTTGCATTTGCTTTATAACTGCGCAGTCTAGGTAAAGCAAAAAGCGTTATATATTTATACATAAAAAAAATGGTCGTAAAAATGCCTTAGAATGAGCAGGATTAAAAAGTTACATCAGTATCTTTAAGCTTAAATACGTAATTATAAATAAATCCTAAGCTAAGGTTCAAAATCTTCGAATTTGCCAAGATATGTTGGTTAAAATAGGACTAAATAAATAAATTTTAAAAAGCAATTAGGAATAAAAATTACTTTAATTCGTGACATTTAAATTTGCTTGGTAACTGAGCAGTCTGAGTAAAGCAAACAGCGCTGTATATAAGTCGAAAATGGTGGTAAAAATGTCTTAGAAAGAGCAGGATTAAAAAGATACATCAATGTCTTTAAGTCTAAATATGCGTAATTATAAATCCTCAAGCAAGTTTCAGAAGCTTCGAATTTGATAAGAAAGCTAGGATAAAAAAAGGAATAAAGAAATAAATTTGAAAAAATTAATTAGGATTAAAAATTACTTAAAATCTTGACATTTAAATTATCTTGATAACTGGGCTTTCTAAGTAAAGCAATAAGGGATATATAAAACAAAAATTGAGGTAAAAATGAATCAAAATGAGAAGGATTAAAAAGATACATCAGCGTCTTTAAGCCTAAATATACTAAGGGTACTCTTAGCAAGTTTCAAAAGTTTGAAACTTGCTACGAGAATTGGGTTAAAAAAAAGATTAAATAATTTAATTAGAAAAAAATAATTAGGATCAAAAATGACTTTATATTATGATGTTTAAATTTGCTTGGAAAATAGGTATTTTAAGTAAAGCAAAAAGGACTAGGTATATGACACAAATGACCTTAAAAACACCTCAAAATAACTATGATTAAAAAGATACATCAGCATCTTTAAGCCTCAATGCGCAATTATAGATGAATGTTTAGCTACTTACTAGTTTCAAAAGTTTCAAACTTGGTAAGAAAGCTAGATTAAAAAAGGGATTAAAAAATTAATTAGAAACACTTAATTAGGAGTAAAAGTTACTCTAAATCATGACGTTCATATTTCCTTGGTAACTGGACTTTCTAAGTAAAGCAAAAGGCGCTATATATCAGACAAAAATGGTCGTAAAATGCCTTAGCAAGAGCAGGATTAAAAATATACATCAATCTCTTTAAGTCTAAATGCGTAATTAAAAATAAACCCTCAGCTAAGTTTCAATAGTTACGAATTTGACAAGATATCTTGGTTAAAATACAATTAAAAAAATAGATTTAAAAAATTAATGTGGATTAAAAATTACTTTAATTCGTTGATAAATTGAGCGATTACAAAAAAGTATTTGGGATTAAAAACTTACGATCATAATTAAAGGTATAATTAATTAAGGCAAAAGGCGCTGTATGTAGCAGGATTAAAAGATATATCAGTGCTTCAAGCCTAAAGGCGTCATCAAAAATAAATTCTCAACTCAGTTTTAAAAGTTTCGAGCTTGCTAAGAGAGCTGGGTAAAATAAGGATTAAAGAAATAAATTAGAAAAAGGGATTAAAAATTACTTTAAGTCTTGACATTTAAATTTGCTTGATAACTGAGCAGTCCAAGTAAAGCAAAAAGCGTTATATATATGACAAAAATGGTAAAAATGTCTTAGAATGAGCAGGATTAAAAAGTTACATCAATGGCTTTAAGTCTGAATGCGTAATTTAAAATAAACCCTCAACTAAGTTTCAAAAGTTACGAATTTGCCAAAATATCTTGGTTAAAATAGAATTAAAAAAATAAATTTAAAAAGTATTTAGGATTCAAAATGACTTTAATTCGTGACATTTAAGTTTGCTTGGTAACTGAGCAGCCTGAGTAAACGAAACAAAGCTACATATAAATTGAAAATGGTCGTAAAAATGCCTTACAAAGAGCAGGATTAAAACTTGATAAGAGAGCTTGGTTAAAAAAATGATTAAAAAATTAAATTAAAAAAGTAATTAGGATTAAAAATTACTTTGAATATTGACATTTAAATTTGCTTGGTAATTGGGCATTCTAAGTAAAGCAATAAGGGATATATAAGCAAAAATGTTAGTTGGCCTTAGAAGAAGCAGGATGAAAAAGATACATCAGGATCTTTAATCCTAAATGCGTAATTATAAATAAAGCCTCAGCTAAGTTTCATACTTGCTAAGAGAGTTATGGTTAAAAAAGGATTAAAGAACAAAATTCGAAAAAATATGGTTTCGATTAAAAATTACTTTAAATCAAGACATTTAAATTTACTTTACATGCGGACTTTCTAAGTAAGGCAAAAGGCGCTCTACGTGAGACAAAGACTTATGTAAAATGCCTTAAAATGAATAGCATTAGAAAGATTCATCAGTGTCCTTAAGCCTAAATGCCTAGGTAGTTAGAAATAAATATTCGGCTAAGTATTACAAAGGATTAAAGAAATAAATCCATTTTTTTTTGGCTCAAAATATACGACTTTATTCCCAGTTGAGGGGGGGGGGGCAATATCGGATTAAACTTCTAAATTTGGTATCTGTCAGAATAAAATTCTTGTCACTTTAATATTAATAGCAATCTATAGAAATCAAAGTTTTTTTGAAATAAAAATTATTTGCATTAATTTTCCATAGTTTTTTTTAATAACCGATCATTATTTAAATTTTTTTTCTCTCTCATTAAAAAAAAGTTAAATTAAGGAGAACTAAAAAAATAAATCGTTAAAAATTTTAAGTTTGTTAAAAGAGCTAGAATTAAACAAAGGATTAAAAAAATAAATCGATTTGTTTAGCTCAAGGAAAATGACTATTCCAAGTTCCGAGTTGAACCAAACTGAACTAACTTAAAATGGGATTAATAATTGTTACAGGAAAAGTGTCGCAAGAGCAAGATACCAGGAAATGATGAATATATAAGGTAGAAAAATAAGGAAAATCCTAAGAATGTGTTTTACATATCTAACAATGACACGATTGTGGTATTAACCCAAACAATAACACTAATGCTATTAGTAAAATTTATACAGTAAACTATAAATAACTTAAACGTTATTCAAAGTTGCTGGAACCGGTATTCCTTCATGTGTTGTTCACTTCGAGTTATGTGCGTAGTTCGGATTGATGGATTGTAGCTTATAATTGTGAATCATTAAATAAATGAATTTGGGTACATTGTTTGCTTAAAAGCCTGAATTCTTAGCCATCATCTGCAGGAATTTAACACCTTACGGTATTACAAAAACATGTAGAAAAAGATATTTTAGCTTCAAAACTATTGTTTCCTGCTTATCACGAAACGTTTGGAGCAATCACCACACCGTTTTTATGGCCCAGCGAAATTGTTTAAGCAATTAAGCAATTGATAACGTGGCGAACAGCACTAAAGTTGTGCAACCATCGTGATGGCATTACTCCTACTACTACGTCAAATACGAGTGTTAAAAATAAATGTCCTACTGTTATTATTGTTTTGTTTATTAAAAGAATTTTTTATGGTACCACAACACGAGAGTGGTGGTAGAAGTACCCACTAGTATTTCATGGAAAGTTGGCAAATTTCATGGAGAATATTTAAATATAAATAATTACAAATTTATAGTACGTAATTCGAAAAGACATAGGTAGTACGTTGGATATTCGTTCTTTTCACACGGTGATGTATGTGTGCTAAAATTATAAATATAATTATTGGTTATCTAAATATTTGCTGTCTGGTGCTAATAAATCAAACTGATCCGGGAAGCCAGCCACTGTAAAAGATCTTTCGTCAACATTCAAAAGGCGCATGTCAAATATAGCACACTTTTGTGAAAACTTTTGATTTAGTGTTTTTAGTTATCATTTGTATTACCTTAAACCACCGAGAAATTGGGTTTGATAACATGTTTGTCGAGGTTATAATTAGGTGTGACTAAACAGTGCCATCCTGAGCTAACTGTTTCTGTATGGAAAAGTGCGCAATGTGCACTTTGCGCACGTTGTTTGCAATATGCAATTGTCAAAAGTAGTTAGTAATGCGCAATTGTTCATTTTCGAGCCAGTCGGAGAAAAATGTACTTTTTTAGGTTTATGCATTTTTTTTTTCAATGACAATTTTTTATTTTTCCATTGAGGCAGGGCGGGGAGTAAGTGCCCCATCCTGCCCCACAGTGGCTACGCCCATGATAGTAAATAGTACGTATTTGTTCATTTTCGAGGCAGTCGTAGAAAAAAATATTTTCTTACATATCCTTACTTCCAATCTTACATACCAATCTTGTTGGAGTTATTGACAAAACATGTAAAGTTGTTTAAAATTCTACATTAAATGTGTTTTTAACTATGATATCAATAAATCAGTTGCTTTTCATCAATAAATCGAGATGAAGTTTCAAATTTGTTTGACGACGCTCAACTTATTAGATAACTAGAGAAGAAATATTTGTTGCTTAAAAATTGAAGCATCAATTTTTATCAATAAATCACTGTCAAAAAAATTACCATATTGACTTAATGAAAATTGTTCATTAGATATTAATAAATCAAATTTTTGTGTAAATCGAGTAGATATTAATAAACATATAATTTGCTTTTGTGTTTAGACGTTTAATTGAAACGAAGAAATTGCGATTTTAATAAATAATCCAGAAGCGTTTTCTCAAACCTCCTTCATCAATCTTGTTGGAATTATTGATCTTGTATGTGAAATTGTTTAAAATTTTACATTATCTGTGTTTTCAACCATTTTATCAATAAATCAGTTGCTTAAAGTTTATCAATAAATCGAGATGAATTTAAAAGTTTCTTAACTTGTTTGACGACGCTCAACTGATTAAAGATCTAGAGAAGAATTGTTTGTTGCTTTAAAATTGACCCATCAATTTTTATCAATAAATCACTATCAAGAAAATTACCATAATACATTTTTTTGATGTAAAACTCCTATTGTCTTAATGAAAATTGTTTATTAGATTTTAATAAATAATGCAGACATTTTCTCAAACCTCTTTTATCAATCTTGTTGGAGTTATTGACAAAACATGTAAAGTTGTTTAAAATTCTACATTAAATGTGTTTTTAATTATGATATCAATAAATCAGTTGCTTTTCATCAATAGATCGAGATGAAGTTTCAAATTTGTTTGACGACGCTCAACTTATCAGATAACTAGAGAAGAAATATTTGTTGCTTAAAAATTGACGCATCAATTTTTATCAATAAATCACTGTCAAAAAAATTACCATATTGACTTAATGAAAATTGTTCATTAGATTTTAATAAATCAAATTTTTGTGTAAATCGAGTAGATATTAATAAACATAATAATTTGCTTTTGTGTTTAGACGTTTAATTGAAACGAAGAAATTGCGATTTTAATAAATAATCCAGAAGCGTTTTCTCAAACCTCCTTCATCAATCTTGTTGGAATTATTGATCTTGTATGTGAAATTGTTTAAAATTTTACATTATCTGTGTTTTCAACCATTTTATCAATAAATCAGCTGCTTAAAGTTTATCAATAAATCGAGATGAATTTAAAAGTTTCTAAATTTGTTTGACGACGCTCAACTGATTAAAGATCTAGAGAAGAAATGTTTGTTGCTTTAAAATTGACCCATCAATTTTTATCAATAAATCACTATCAAGAAAATTACCATAAAATATTTTTTTGGTGTAAACTTCTATTGACTTAATGATAATTGTTCATTAGATTTTAATAAATCAAAGTCCTGTATAAATCGAGCATCAATAAATCATAATACTTTGTGTTAGTGTTTAAACGTTTAATTGAAACGAAGAAATTGCGATTTTAGTAAATAAATAATGCAGAAGCATTTTCTCAAACTTCCTTCATAAATCTTGTGGGAATTATTGACAAACTATGTGAAATTGGTTTAAAATTCCACATTAACTGTGTTTTCAACCATTATATCAATAAATCAGTTGCTTTTTGCCATCTCCCTCTACAACAACAATGTCGGTTTTGCCATCCCTCTTCTTTTTAATAATTATTCTCTTCTTCACAACCTGCTGACTAAGTACTTCGTATTCAAAATCAGTTACGTCTTGAACATTCAGGTTGTTCTTGAATTTTATATTCCCGTCCTTCAGGTTTTTCTTCAACATTTGCTGTAGTGAGATGCTCTTTTTCAGTCTACTGCGCTGTAACGGTTTGTGCTCCTTCTTCTTTGACGTCCTTGTTCTTCTTTAAAACTCGTTCTCTCTTCCTTTTGATTTTTTTTCTTTTTTCGCCATTTTTATTTTTCAAGTTTTTCCTTTTTACTAATTTTTCTAATTTTTTTTTATCATGTTTCGTTTAGTTTTGTGTTCTTTAATTTTTCTTACATTAATCTAAATTAGACTTCTCATTGGATTTTTATGGGATAAATTTGACACAAAATTATTCCTAAAAATGTTTTCCTTGCTTTCATCCTTAATTCCTCCTTGCAAATTTTTACATGACTTTAGCTTAAAATTGGAAAAACGGTAAATTTGTGTCTCAAACTTTCTACCTAATTTGGACATTTTTTCTAAAATTTTTGCCTATTCCAGATTTTTGTTTTCGGTGATTTTCTTCATTTAAAACTTTTTTTCTTACACTTATTATTTTATTGTCACGTTTTCTGTAATTTTTTGGTTTTTTTTTATTTAGTTATATTGATATTTTTTTTCAAATTGGATTAAATAATCTTTTTTTATGAATAAACTATAATTTTCTATAATTTAGGTTACAGAAAATAGAATTATAGGATAAACTATAATTTTAATAAGAAATAATTTCCATTGAAACAATTTTGTCACAAAACTGGATTATTAGTTTAATTATTCCTAATTTTTTATACGGTTTTAACATCAAATAAACTCTTTTCAAACGAGTCAAAAATCAGTTTTTATTGAGACAATCTTGGTTGAAAAAGACATTTCTTTTAGAAAAGTTTGATACAATTTTGGCACAAAATTAAAAATGTTTTAAATTTATACCTTTTCCTTTCAATTTTTTGATTTGTTCACTTTTCTCAACTTTTGTAGTCTTTAACTTTTGCTTTTGTAGTTTTTTTCTTGCAATATCCTTTATTCATTTATTATATATTTTTTTATTCTTACTGTCATGTTTCGCAAATTTTTTTGTTTTGTATTTGCATTTTTTGTATTTTATATTTCATTCTTTCGAGGCATTTTATGCGGTACGAAATAACATGTCAAACCCATTTTCTTGTTTTATTTTTTTTTATTAATCTAAATTGCATTTCTTATTGGATTTTTATTCTGTAGAGGTAACTTTGAACCCAAAATCTTTTCCCACAAATAAACTATAATTCTAATGTAAACTGATTTTCATTAAAAAAATTTTGTCTCAAAACGGTGTTTTTATTCCTAACTATTAATTATACCTGATTTTTCAAAATTGATATACTTACTATTTTTTACTTCTTTTTCCAAAAAACAATTTTTTTTGTAAAAATTTTGTTTAGAAGTTTTAGACAATTTTTGGCCTAACATTACAAATTTTTTAAACCTACAAATTTTGAGCTTTTTTTTCTCAAATTTTATACTAACAAATTTTTTTTCTTGTTATTCTTTTATTCTTCATGTTCCTGCATTCTATTTTTTTCAACTAATTTTCCAAATATTCGAGATTTTTTTCTTACAATAGTTTTCATAGTTTTTTTTTGTTTATTTCTTACTGTTTTTTTATTGTTCATCTTTTACTCATATTTCTTGTCCTATTTTATTTCAATTTTTTGTTCTTTTATATATTTTTGTCCATTCATTAAACTAGACTTTTTTTTTATTCTTTCGTGTAATTTTGATCAAAAATTTGAGCTTCTCCAACGATAAAATTTTACGCAAATTAATTTGCATTGAGAAATAAACCGTGTTTTTTTTAATTATTGATACTTAATTATTCAAATTTTGAACCCAAAATCTTTTCCCACTAATAAACTCTAATTTTAACATAAATTGATTTTTATTGAAACAATTTTAACCCAAACAAGTTCTTAAATTAATTATTCCAGATTTTTGAAGATTTTTATATGGTTTTGGCCCGAAATAAAAATTTTTATCGACAATAAAAAACTTACTTTTTATTGTGAAAGTTTTTGGTCCAAAAAGATTTTTTTTACGTTTTAGACCAATTCGACCCACATTTAGAAACAGTTTACATCTATACATTTACCTACCAATTTTAATTTTTTATTCATTATTCTTATGTTTTGTTAGTTTTAACTTGTGCTTTTGTACATTTCATTTTTTTTTGTTATACTTCATATCCATCTATTTTTTTAACCTGCAATTTTTTAAAATTTTTTGTTATTCATTTTTTCCTCATCAATCTAAATTGCACTTTACATCTTTTTGCGGTAATTTTGACCCGAAAGTGGACTTTTTCCAAGAGTAAATGGACAAATTTGGCACAAAATTACGTTTTTACGATTAATGATTTTTGATTTTTCATTTTTTTTATACGGTATCGGCTTCACAAGCGAGCAAAGTTCACTTTGCACACGCTTCTGATTGCTTTGCACACGCTTTGTATATATTTTATAGTTCGAATGATCATTTATGAAGCAAAATCGCAGTCATAGAAAAAGTGTAGTATGCAACACGTACGAAAATCACTATTCCCACTCTGGTGACGTTTCGCGTCACATTCGTGTGAAAAGTGCAATTTTCGACACCAGTTGCACACAATACTATTACTGCATAAACATATTGACCAGAAATAACTTTTTCTACGACTGCCTCGAAAATGAACAAATGCGCATTACTAACTACCGTTGAAAATCGCATATTGCGTGTGCAAGGTGCATAATGCGCACGCTCTCATACAGCAGCTCTCATACGCAGCTCTTCAGATTGTTTTAGACACGATTTATATAACGAATGATCATTTATGAAGCAAAATCGCAATCGGACAAAAAAGTATAGTGTGCAAAATGTACAAAAATCACTCTTCCCACTCTTGTGACGTTGTATCGCTCGCCTACGGCTCGTGTTCAAACCTCATGCAAAAAGTGCAATTTTCCACACTACTTGCACAATGTACTATTATGAAGCAAAATCGCAGTCGTACAAAAATTATAGTGTGCAACACGTACGAAAATCACTCTTCACACTCTTGTGACGTTGATTTACTTGCCTACAGTTTGTGTCTAAACCGGCACACTCATGTGAAAAGTGCAATTTTCGACACTAGTTGCACAATATGCTATTATGAAGCAAAATCACAGTCGTAGAGAAAGTGTAGTGTGCAACAGGTACGAAAATCACTCTTTACACTCTTGTGACGTTGTATCACTCGCCTGCGGCTCGTGTCCAAACCGTCGCCCTCGTGTGTAAAGTGCAGTTTTCGACACTAGTTGCACAATATACTGTTATGAAGCAAAATTGCATTCGTACCAAAAAAATTGTGTAGTGTGCAACTCGTACGAAAATCACTCTTCACACTCTTGTGACGATGTATCTCTCGCCTACGGCTCGTGTCCAAACCGTCACCGTCGTGTGAAAAGTGCAGTTTTCGACACTAGTTGCACAATACACTATTATGAAGCAAAATCGCAGTTGTAGCAAAAGTGTAGTGTGCAACACTTACGAAAAGCACTCTTTTCACTCTTGTGACGTTGTATCACTCGCCTGCGGGTCGGGTCCAAACCGTCACACTCGTGTGAAAAATGCAATTTTCGACACTCGTTGCACAATATACTATTATGAAGCAAAATCGCAGTCGTAGAAAAATTATAGTGTGTAACAATTACGAAAATCACTCTTCACACTCTTGTAATGTATCACTCGCCTACGGCTCGTGTGCAAACCGTCGCATTCGTGTAAAAAGTGAAACTTTCGACACCGGTTGCACACAATACTATTTCTGCATAAACATATTGACCATAATTAACTTTTTCTACGACTGCCTTGAAAATGAACAAATGCGCCCTACTAACTACCGTTGAAAATCGCATATTGCAAACAGCATGTGCAAAGTGCACAATGCGCATGCTCTCATACAGAGCCATGTTCAAAGTCTACTTTGTGCACGCTTCTGATTGTTTTAGACACGATTTATATAACAAATGATCATTTATGAAGCAAAATCGCAGTCGTAAAAAAGTATAGTGTGCAAAATGTACGAAAATCACTCTTCACACTCTTGTGTGAAAAGTGCAATTTTTGACACTAGTTGCACAATATACTATTATGAAGCAAAATCGCAATCGTAGAAAAAGTGTAGTGTGCAACACGTACGAAAATTACTCTTCACACTCTTGTGACGTCGTACCGCTCGCCTACGGCTCGTGTTCAAACCATTACACTCATGCAAAAAGTGCAATTTTCCACACTACTTGCACAATGTACAATTATGAAGCAACATCGCAGTCGTAGAAAAAGTGTAGTGTGCAAAACGTACGAAAATTACTCTTGTTGTATCACTCGCCTGCGGCTCGGGTCCAAACCGTCACACTCGTGTGAAAAGTGCAATTTTCGACACCAGTTGCACACAATACTATTACTGCATAAACATATTGACCAGAAATAACTTTTTCTACGACTGCCTCGAAAATGAACAAATACGCATTACTAACTACCGTTGAAAATCGCATAATGCAAACAGCGTGTGCAAGGTGCACATTGCGCACGCTCTCATACAGAGCCGTGTGCAAAGTCCACTTTGTGCACGCTTCTGACTGTTTTACGCACTATTTATATAACGAATGATCATTTATGAAGCAAAATCGCAATTGTACAAAAAAGTAGTGCGCAAAATGTACAAAAATCATTCTTCATACTCTTGTGTAAAAAGTGCAATTTTTGACACTAGTTGCACAATATACTATTATGAAGCAAAATCGCAGTAGTAGGAAAAGTATAGTGTGCAACACGTACGAAAATCACTCTTCCCACTCTTGTGATGTTGTATCGCTCGCCTATGGCTCGTGTCCAAACCTTTACACTCATGCAAAAAGTGCAATTTTCCACACTACTTGCACAATGTACTATTATGAAGCAAAATCGCAGTCGTAGAAAAAGTATAGTGTGCAACACGTACGAAAATCACTCTTCACACTCTTGTGTGACTCGTGTCCAACCGTCACACTCGTGTGAAAATTGCAATTTTCGACACTAGTTACACAATATACTATTCTGAGTTTGCTGGGACTACATCAGAGAGTTATATAAATTAGGCATTTATTTCTGATCTTTTTGCATTCTGAAACTATTTTTCAAATTTTTTTCTTCCTTTTGTGACTACTGATTTCTTCTTGTGAGAACTTAAGCAAAACCTATAGACTTTTGATTTTTTTTTCTTAAAATTGCGAGGAAAAGAAATTACAACTTTTGCTTGCATCTTGTGTCACTAAACATAACTTTGTATTAATCATTATCTCATGTTAAATCATCCAAAACATCGCGCAAATTGCCTGATAAACAGATAAGTAGAATTGTGCCATCATAAAAAACCAAATAACATTCTAAAGGAAAGTTTGTGAAGATAATTAAATACAAAAAATGGGTAAATATTATGTTCTGCTAAGGTCTAATAAAAAACACAAACAATTCTTATTACCGTTTTAGTTTATAAATTTGAAAACAAGATGAAAGCACAAGCAGTGACGTGTTACTTGATGAGTTCCGATAAAAAACAGGAAGAAACAGGGGTTATTTCATTCCAATGAAATTTATTTCGTTCTTAAGGAATTGCAAACGTGCTACTGCAATAAAAAAAGGAAAAAAATGTTCAAAATATTTTCAAATTGACCAAAGAGTGGGGGTATTACATCTTTTATTCTCAAGTTTCAACTTTGAACGTATGTATTTATATAACGATTAGAACGATTGGAGTGAATCTAACTGTTTCTTGCTCTTATTGATGTCCTTTTTCGGCTCCAATGGAAATCTTGTAGTTTTAGTATTTTTTGGAGATAGACCCTTTAAATGAACGATTTTGGGGCTCTTTTCAAACGAATAAACGTTCTTAGAGAATTGCAAACGTCCATCAGTTTTTCAACAATTAGAAGCAGGAAAAAAGTGTTTTCCAAACTGACCAAAGATGGGGGAATGTTTTTACCTTAATTGGGTTTATACACCAGCCGCCGGACTACCGGTGACTTCTTCGAAATGCAGCATATTGAACAGCAACTGATAAACCAGCTATTATTAATAGATTACCTGTTCATTCAGCAGGAAAACAACTTTCGATAAAAGTCCCAAAATAATTGCACAATAATATTTTGTCCTGCATGTGCCCACGTGCCATGCGACAAGCAGGAAATAACGCAGGTTTAACTTCTTGCATAACAAAACACTGTTTCAAAAAGTGTGGCGTTTGTGATGCAAATCATTGGCGAACGCAACCTTAGCAGGAGCATAAGCAAAGCCCAAAACAAATAGTCTATTGTTGAGAAGCTGCAGCGCATGTTTGGTTTGTATTATACTAATGTCGAGTTTTATCATTGTTTGAAGTAGACCCCTCTACATTGTGTTGGAAATTTTCTTTACCATATCAGATCAAATGTTTGTCTGCAGGCATTCAAAGCAAAGCAAATTTTATTTGCTAAACGTTATATTTAGCAATATCCCGCGGGCAATTTCCAGGCTGGAAGCCTGAGTCAACACAGCCCCAAATCCAGAAAAATCCCTCCAGGAAGTGGATTTATTCCCGGCTTTTGCGCGAATTATTATTAATAGTAATTAGACTAATCATGGGCGATAGTGGATGGAGTACTGCTTCGCAGTTTACCATCACAGATTAGATTAGGCCAATTGTCCTTAAAGAGGCATTTACCATTTTTAATGGACCGTATGTTACCTGGAAGCTCCTGCCCCCACAAATCACTCCTCACATAATTCAACTCGATCGAGAACAATAATCAATATTTTCCCAGGTTTTAACTTAACTGTAATATCGGAATATTCCAGATGATGGCCAATTCCCAAATTCAGCAGGACTCGACGTTTCAGCGAATAAATAAGTTGGTCCTGGACGAGAGGTCGTTCAGTATGAAGACGCCCTATCCAGCCTCCGTGACCGAGCTGTCGGCGATGTTAGTCCATGCGCGGAAGCACTCTTCCGAGGAGGACGTTGGCGAGGCTTCGGGACCGGGACTAAACAACAATGCAAATGGGCTGCGGGAGAACAATCCCGCGGGCGGGGGTCGCGGTTTTAACCTGAATTTGAATAGTAGCCATCATCAGTGCGGCAGTTTTTTCGCCAAGTGTAAGTGCAAGTATGAGGACCAGGTGCCGGCAGTGGCGACGTGGGCCAGCTCAGTGACCGGTCCCAATGAGTTTCGTGATGGTACCAGCAAGAGGCTGAGCAGTCCTGAAATAGGTGAGTCAGCTAAAAGTTTCTTGTAGATGGTAAGGACAAGTTTTGAAACCAAAACAGGCTTTCTCTCTTCATTTCCTTCTCGAATTAATATCAATTTTGTCCTCTTTTTGGTCTTCTAGTCATACCTACATCAACTTCAGCTTCGGTCTTAGTTGTGTTATTGTTACTGTTTAGGTTAGTTCAGGTTAGTAGTATAATCAAGAGATATCTTTCTAAATATTAAAACACTTTTTCTTGTTTTAGCGTTCGAAAGAAGTAAGTTTTTAAGTCTAAAACAGTCGTTTTATCTCTTGCTTTCAGTTTTTGAGACTCGTTTTAATTCTAAAGCAGTTGTTTTCTCTCTTGGTCACAGATTTTCGGAAATTTGAAAACCAAGAGGATCTCTTTAAGAATTCAAAATTAGTTAACTTAGCTTCAGTGAAATTTTTTTTTGAGTCTAAAAAATTATTTTTTCATTTGGCGTAAGTTTTCTAAAACGTTTAAAACCCTACAGAACCTCCCTGTGTATTAAACAACCACTTCTTTCCTTAACTTTCCTTTAAAAATACCGGTCCTTTTTTTAGTGCTAGTTAAAAAAAACTCCCTGAATCTAAATCAGTGGTTTTCTTCCTTGATGTCAGTTTTGCGGAAATTTTGAGATCCAGAAAAATCGCTCTGATCACTTAATAATCATTTCTCTTACTGTTAGTAAGAAAATATTTTAAGTCTAATACGGTCGCTTTCTTTCTTGGTGTCAGTTTTCTGGAAATGTTGCGACCCAGAAGGATAATGACTAACAAATTCTTCTTTTAATGTCAGGTAGAAAAATTTTCTAAGCCTAAAACAGTCGTTTCCACCTATTAGTTCAAAGCCAAAACCCATCAAGTTCTTCTCTTAGCGTCAGTTAGAAAAAAAAATTGAAAAACTCTCTAAGTCTAAAACAATCGATTTCTTCCTTAATGCCAGTTTTCTGTAAATTTTGAGATTCAGAAAAACTTAATAATTAGTTCTTCTCTTATTGTCTTATTGTCAGTAAGTACCTATAAGTACTAACCTAGAAGAATTCTAACTGTTTTTTTCTTATTATCTGTTAGAAGAAAGTTTATGAGTCTAAATCAGTGGTTCTCGCAGTTGATATCAACTTTCTTAAAATTTAGAAACTCAGAAAAACTTTTCTTTAAAAAATTTGGAAACAGAAGGATTCTAACTGACTTTCTCTTAATATCCGTTGGAAGAAATCTTCTGAGTTTAAATCACTGGTTTTCTCCTTGGTACCCACTTTTATAAAATATAGAAATTCAGAAAGAACTTCATTTAAAAAAATTTGGAAACCTAGAAGAATTCTAACTGTTTTTCTCTTATTATCCGTGACAAGAAACTTTCTGAGTGTAAATCGGTAGTTTTCGCAGTTAATATCAGCTTTCTTAAAATTTAGAAACTCAGAAAAACCTTTCTTTGAAAAATTTAGAAACTTAGAAGGATCCTAACTGTTTTTCTCTTATTATCCGTTAGAAGAAACTCTCTGAGTCTAAATCAGGTTTTCTCCTTGGTACCCACTTTCTTAAAATTTAGAAACTCAGAAAAACCTTTCGTTAAAAAATTTGGAAACTTAGAGGGATTCTAACTGTTTTTTTTCTTATTATCCGTTGGAACAAACTTTCTGAGTCTAAATCAGGTTTTCTCTTTGGTACCCACTTTCTTAAAATTTAGAAACTCAGAAAGACCTTTCTTTAAAAAAAATTGGACACAGATGGATCCTAACTGTTTTTCCCTTATTATCCGTTAGAAGAAACTTTCTGAGTCTAAATCAGTGGTCTTCTCAGTTGCTATTTACTTTCTTAAAATTTAGAAACTCAGAAAAACCGTTTCGTTAAAAAATTTGGAAACTTAGAGGGATTCTAACTGTTTTTTTTCTTATTATCCGTTGGAAGAAACTTTCTGAGTTTAAATCACTGGTTTTCTCCTTAGTACCCACTTTATTAAAATATAGAAACTCAGAAAGACCTTTATTAAAAAAATTTTGGAAACCTAGAAGAATTCTAACTGTTTTTCTCTTATTATCCGTTGGAAGAAACTTTCTGAGTTTAAATCACTGGTTTTCTCCTTAGTACCCACTTTACTAAAATATAGAAACTCAGAAAGACCTTTATTTAAAAAATTTTGGAAACCTAGAAGAATTCTAACTGTTTTTCTCTTATTATACGTTAGAAGAAACTTTCTGAGTCTAAATCAGGTTTTCTCCTTGGTACCCACTTTCTTAAAATTTAGAAACTCAGAAAAAACCTTTCTTTAAAGAAAATTGGAAACAGATGGATTCTAACTGTTTTTCTCTTATTATCCGTTAGAAGAAACTTTCTGAGTCTAAATCAATGGTCATCTCAGTTGCTATATACTTTCTAAAAATTTAGAAACTCAGAATGACCTTTGTTTAAAAAATTTTGAAACTTGGAGGGATTCTAACTGTTTTTTAATATTATCCGTTAGAAGAAACTTTCTGAGTCTAAATCAGTGGCTCTCTCCTTGGTACCAACTTTTTCAAAATTTAGAAACTCAGAAAGACCTTTCTTTAAAAAAAATTAGAAATAATGGATTCTAACTGTTTTTCTCTTATTATCCGTTAGAACAAACTTTTTGAGTCTAAATCAGGTTTTCTCCTTGGTAACCACTTTCTTAACATTTAGAAACTCAGAAAGACCTTTCTTTAAAAAAAATTGGAAACAGATGGATTCTAACTGTTTTTTTCTTATTATCCGTTTGAAGAAACTTTCTGAGTTTAAATCACTGGTTTTCTCCTTGTTACCCTTTATAAAAATTTAGAAACTCAGAAAGAACTTTATTTAAAAAAATTTGGAAACTTAGAAGAATTCTAACTGTTTTTCTCTTATTATACGTTAGAAGAAACTTTCTGAGTCTAAATCAGGTTTTCCCCTTGGTACCCACTTTCTTAAAATTTAGAATCTCAGAAAGACCTTTCTTTAACAAAAATTGGAAATAGATGGATTCTAACTGTTTTTCCCTTATTATCCGTTAGAAGAAATTTTCTGAGTCTAAATCAGTGGTCTTCTCAGTTGCTATTTACTTTCTTAAAATTTAGAAACTCAGAAAAACCTTTCGTTAAAAAATTTGGAAACTTAGAGGGATTCTAACTGTTTTTCTCTATTATCCGTTGGAAGAAACTTTCTGAGTTTAAATCACTGGTTTTCTCCTTGGTACCCACTTTATTAAAATATAGAAACTCAGAAAGACCTTTATTTAAAAAAATTTGGAAACCTAGAAGAATTCTAACTGTTTTTTTCTTATTATCCGTTACAAGAAACTTTCTGAGTTTAAATCGGTGGTTTTCGCAGTTGATATCAGTTTTCTTAAAATTTAGAAACTCAGAAAAACTTTTCTTTAAAAAATTTGGAAACTTAGAAGGATCCTAACTGTGTATCTCTTGTTATCCGTTAGAAGAACTTTTCTGAGTCTAAATCAGTGGTTTTCTCCTTGGTACCAACTTTCTTAAAATTTAGAAACTCAGAAAAACTTTTTTTTAAAAATTTGGAAACTGAGAAGGATCCTAATTGTTTTTCTCTTATTATACGTTAGAAGAAACTTTCTGAGTCTAAATCAGGTTTTCTGCTTGGTACCCACTTTCTTAAAATTTAGAAACTCAGAAAGACCTTTCTCTAAAAAATTTGGATACATAAGGATTTTAACTGTTTCTCTCTTATTATCCGTTAGAAAAAACTTTCTGAGTCTAAATCAGTGGCTCTCCCCTTGGTACCAACTTTTTCAAAATTTAGAAACTCAAAAAGACTTTTCTTTAAAAAAAATTAGAAACAGATGGATTCTAACTCTTTTTTTCTTATTATCCGTTGGAAGAAACTTTCTGAGTTTAAATCACTGGTTTTCTCCTTGTTACCCTTTATAAAAATTTAGAAACTCAGAAAGAACTTTATTTAAAAAAATTTGGAAACTTAGAACAATTCTAACTGTTTTTCTCTTATTATACGTTAGAAGAAACTTTCTGAGTCTAAATCAGGTTTTCCCTTGGTACCCACTTTCTTAAAATTTAGAAACTCAGAAAGACCTTTCTTTAACAAAAATTGGAAATAGATGGATTCTAACTGTTTTTCCCTTATTATCCGTTAGAAGAAATTTTCTGAGTCTAAATCAGTGGTCTTCTCAGTTGCTATTTACTTTCTTAAAATTTAGAAACTCAGAAAAACCTTTCGTTAAAAAATTTGGAAACTTAGAGGGATTCTAACTGTTTTTCTCTATTATCCGTTGGAAGAAACTTTCTGAGTTTAAATCACTGGTTTTCTCCTTGGTACCCACTTTATTAAAATATAGAAACTCAGAAAGACCTTTATTTAAAAAAATTTGGAAACCTAGAAGAATTCTAACTGTTTTTCTCTTATTATCCGTTACAAGAAACTTTCTGAGTTTAAATCGGTGGTTTTCGCAGTTGATATCAGTTTTCTTAAAATGTAGAAACTCAGAAAAACTTTTCTTTAAAAAATTTGGAAACTTAGAAGGATCCTAACTGTGTATCTCTTGTTATCCGTTAGAAGAAATTTTCTGAGTCTAAATCAGTGGTTTTCTCCTTGGTACCAACTTTCTTAAAATTTAGAAACTCAGAAAAACTTTTTTTTAAAAAATTTGGAAACTGAGAAGGATCCTAATTGTTTTTCTCTTATTATACGTTAGAAGAAACTTTCTGAGTCTAAATCAGGTTTTCTGCTTGGTACCCACTTTCTTAAAATTTAGAAACTCAGAAAGACCTTTCTCTAAAAAATTTGGATACATAAGGATTTTAACTGTTTCTCTCTTATTATCCGTTAGAAAAAACTTTCTGAGTCTAAATCAGTGGCTCTCTCCTTGGTACCAACTTTTTCAAAATTTAGAAACTCAAAAAGACTTTTCTTTAAAAAAAATTAGAAACAGATGGATTCTAACTGTTTTTCTCTTATTATCCGTTAGAACAAACTTTCTGAGTCTAAATCAGGTTTTCTCTTTGGTACCCACTTTCTTAAAATTTAGAAACTCAGAAAGACCTTTCTTTAAAAAATTTGGATACATAAGGATTTTAACTGTTTCTCTCTTATTATCCGTTAGAAAAAACTTTCTGAGTTTAAATCAGTGGTTTTCTCCTTGGCACCAACTTTCATAAAATTTAGAAACTCAGAAAGACCTTTCTTTAAATAAAATTGGACACAGATGGATTTTAACTGTTTTTCTCTTATTATCCGTTAGAAGAAACTTTCTGAATCTAAACCAGTGGTTTTCTCCTTGGTACCCAATTTCTTAAAATTTAGAAACTCAGAAATATTTTTTTGTTTGGAAACTTAGAAGGATTTTAATTATTTTTCTCTTATTATCCGTTAGAAGAAACTTTCTGATTCTAAACCAGTGGTTTTTTCCTTGGTATCAACTTTCCTACAATTTAGAAACACAGACGAATCTGTCATTTTCAAATTTAAAAATTTAGAAGGACTGGAAATGTTTTACTTTTATTATCAGTTAGAAAAAAAATTTAGAGTTTAAATAAGAAGTTTTTCTCTTGGTATCAGATTTTTTAACATTTAAAAGACCTTTCTTTAAAAAAATTGGGAACTTAGAAGGATTATAACTGTTTTTCTGTTTTATCCGTTAGAAGAAACTTTCTGAGTCCAAATCAGTGGTTTTCTCAGCTGCTGTGAGTTTTCATAAAATTTAGAAACTCAGAAAGCCCTCTTTCGTTAAAAAATGTGGAAACTTAGAAGGATTATAACTGTTTTTCTCTTATTATCCGTTGGAAGAAACTTTCTGAGTTTAAATCACTGGTTTTCTCATTGGTACCCACTTTATTAATATAAAGAAACTCAGAAAGACCTTTATTTAAAAAAAATTGGAAACCTAGAAGAATTCTAACTGTTTTTCTGTTATTATCCGTTACAAGAAACTTTCTGAGTTTTCGTAAAATTTAGAAACTCAAATCTCCTTTTTAACAATTGTGAAACTTAGAAGGGTTTGAACTGTTTTCTAACTCTTAGCGCCAGTTAGAATATATTTTCTGATTTCTGATATTTCTGTTTTTGGTAGCTATAGTTGTAAGAAACTTTTGAAACATTTGTTTTCTGTTCAGAAATTTTAGAAAAACTTTCTGATTCTATTAAAATCGTTTGCTGTCTTGGTGGATCTGGAAAAATCGCTCTGATTACTTAGTAATCAGTTCTTCCTTTGGTGTCAGTTAGAAAAAACTTTCTGATTCTAAACCAGTGGTTGTCTCCTTGGTATCAACTTCCTTACAATTCAGAAACACAGTAGAATCTATTATTTAAAAATTTTAAAACTCGGAAATTTAGTGGTACTGTTCTTCTTTTATGATCAGTTAGAAGAAACTTTTTGAGTTTAAGTAAAAAGCTTTTCTCTTGGTATCAGCTTTCGTAAAATTTAGAAACTCAAAAGAATTTCCGTTTTGTAATAATTATAACACTTAAAAGCGTTCGAACTGTTTTACTCTTAGCCCAGATTAGAATATCTTTTCTGATTTCTGATTTCTCTTTTTGGTAGCTATAGGTATAAGAAACATTTATGAATATTATGAAACATTTGTTTTCTGCTCAGAAATTTTAGAAAAGCTTTCTGATTCAAATTTTAAAATTTAGAAACTCAGAATGTCTCAAACTGTTCTTTCTTTAGAGTCACTTACAAGATAATTTCTGAAGCTAAATTATTGGTTTCCTCTCTTGGCATCACTTTTCTTAAAATTTAGAAACTCAGAATGTTTATTGTTTTAAACATTTAAAACCCAGAAGGACTGCAAATAGTTCTCTTAGCGTCTCAATGAGCTCAGAAAGTTGCTTAGCGTATTGTGTACAAACTTTACATTTTAACTAAATGTTTGTTGCTTTGGAGTCGATCAGAAAAGATCTTCTGAGTAGGAGGGAGTAAAAAGAAATCCATAATAGATTGTTTGAAAAACTATGATTTTTCTTAGTAATAAGGTAAAGCATTCTTTTGTATAAGTGAGTGTTTTGTATAAATGACCTTACAAGACTATAAAGCAGAAACTCTACTAGGTGTTCTACAAGCACTTATAATGACGACAATACAACATGTAAACATTTTATTTGTAATTAGAGCTAATTAGGGCCGATGTATTTTGGGAACTCAATTATTTTTCCAACCAAATACCTGCACGAGTAAATAGCAAATCAATCGTATGAGGCTAAAATGCAAAAACACTTCACTCCAGTTCTAATCTAAATATATTATTAGTTGTTCAATATGCAAACACACACACACACACACCTATTGGGTGTTCATTTCAAAACGTCATCTCGTCGGCTGTGAAATGTCAAAAGAAAAGGATGAAAGAACAAAAATCTATTTACTTTGATACTTGAAATTTTTGTAGCCTTCTTGATGACGTTTTCTAATGAACACACTGTGCCTACTTAGATATCTCAGAAATAACAGCCAGACAACCCAACGTATGCCTCAAGCCCAAAAGCCCCGGAACACCTTCACCATCCTCTTTGATCAAGGCCAACGTCTTCCTTAACCATCCAGAGATAACATTCCCCATACCAGTGGAGGTGTCCAAGGAGGACTACAAGAACCACTCAATTCCTGCTCATCTCTATCCCGAGATCAAGCACAAGCTCGACTACCACAAGGCCACGGCCTTGGCTTACGAGACGCAGAAGGACCATCCCACGCAGCACACGAAGAAAGAAGAAGAAGCAGAGAAGTTCTTCAAGGAGTTTGGGCTGTTTGGGCCGATGGGGAATGGTATTGCGACTAACTTTAGGAACGGCACTCGGAATTCCCTCGAAGAAGAAATCAGCCAGATAACGAAGACTTCGAGGACCTTGGATTTTAAGCCCACCAGGAAGATGTCGAACGTTTGTGCTGAAGATTATGAGCATTTGAAGGTCAGTTTCTGAGATATGGAAATTATTGTTATTATGATGGGTGGTATTGTAGGTGGTGGTGGCACGTTTGAGGAAGGACCTCACCGATTTGGAGATGAAGTACACGGCGGCCCAGATAGAGTTGCACGAGACCAAGAACCTGCTAAGCCACAAGGAGAGCGAGGTCTTGAAACTGCAGAGGGAAGTCCATAAGCTAAAGGTCGGTCCTTTTAACGATTGTTCTATTTATATATATTATATAGTTAGCATCGTTCTCCACATCGGGTAACTTACATAGGAAGGAAATGTCACTTTGTTTGAAGCGGCAAAGTGCGCGATAATGGCAGAATTAGCAGGAAATTAAAGTCTTTATTGGGCCTGCGAGATAGCGGATGCCTGGGCAGGTTTTATATAAACTCCTGCTGTAGCTGATGGCAAAGGGTTATTGTGGGTGCGTTTTCGTAGTTTGCATGCCCAGATAAAAGCACAAAGAACAGTGTTTAATTCCCCAGATGTATATAAAGGGTGTTCATAAAATGAAAACCTCGTAGCAATTCATGGAATTAAAAGTCATGTCTGAGATAAGCTCATAGAAAATTGGACCAATTTCTGATTTTTTTCGTTATATTTAAGTCATCTCAGACATACTGTTCTAATTGCATGGCCTACTTGAGTTTTTTTTAAATGAACGCAAGATAATATTTGTAAATGAAAGCAAAGTTAATTCTGCTGCAAGGAAAAAAATTGTAAAGCTTTATTAGGGAAATTGTTGACCTATTGCAGTGCATCCAATGTTATTTTTGTCTTCTTGTTGTTTTCTTTCAAAAACACCAAACAGTAGTCCCATTGGTTCAGAGTTTCGGAGATAAATTCTCAATAATCGGTTTTTGGACACTCTTAAGGGCCCAATTTAGTTTCTGAGGCTAAATCAACCATTTGTTCTATTAGCTTCAGTTCTCTTATCATTAAAAAATTCAAATCGATGTCTCTAATTTGCAGTCTCTTTGTATCAGTTCTCTAAAAGATTTAAAACACATAATGATCTTTCTGAGTGTTAAATATCCAGTTCTTCTTTTAATACTGTTTAAAAGACATTTTCTGAGGCTAATTATTTGTTTTCTCCCTTGGTATCAGTTTTCTCAAAATTTTAAAACTCAGAAAGATCTATCTGAGTAGCAGCTTTTGGTGCCAGAACTCCAAAAGTTTAGAAACCCAGATTTAGTGTTAAATAACCAGTTTCTTCTGAGTTCAAAATAGTTGCCTTCTCTTTTGCATTTTCAGTCAGTTTTTGAAGCTAAATCAGCTCTTTGATTTGCATTCTCTTGGTATCAGTTTTCCGAAAAATTTAAAACCCAGAAGAATCTCTTTGATTGTTAAATAACCAGTTCTTCTCTTAGCATTAGTTAAAAAATACTCTTCGAAGTAAAATAATTTGTTTTCTCCCTTGGAATCAGTTTTATAAAAAATCAAAAACTCGAATTTTTTGATAAGAAATTTGGAAACACAAAAACTCAAAGAGTTATTCTATTAGTGCCAGGAACGCCTAAATCTCAGAAGAATTTAGCTTTTAAAAAGAAGAAAGCTCAGAAGATTTTCTTTACAAAAAACTTAAAAATTTGGATAACACCTCTTCTTTTAGCGTCAGTTAAAAGATATGTTTTGAAGCTAAATCATTTGCTTTTTTCCTTGGTATTAATATACTCAAAAAAATTTATCTTTTCAAAATTTGGAAATCCAGGACTCACACTGCTCTTCTCTTAGCGTTAGTTAAATGACATATTCTGAGGCTAAATCATTTATTTTCTCTCCTTTTATCAATTTTCTCAACATTTGGTTACTCAGAAGGATTGATTATTTCAAAATTTGGAAACTCTGAAAAATGTATTTATAACAAACTTCAAAGCTCAGAAAGACTGAAACAGTTCTTCTCTTAGCGTCAGTTAAAAGATATTTTCTGAGGTTACATTACTTGTTTTCTCTCCTTTAATCAGGTTTCTCAAAATTTGATTACTCAGAAGGGTTTACCCTCAGAAGAATCTATCTATAAAAAACTTGTAAGCTAAGAAAAACTAAAACAGTTCTTCTCTTGCGTCTTTTAGAAGGTATGTTCTGAGGCTAAAACAGTAGTTTTTCCCCTTGACATCAGTTTTCTCAGAATTGAGATGCTCAGAAAAACTTATCTTTTAAAATTTTAGAAGTTCAGACTCAAACTGGTGTTTTCTCAGGCAGTTATACATATTTCTGGTTCTAAATAACGTGATTTTCTCCTTTTATCAGTTTTCTCAATATTTGATTACTCAGAAGACCTTTTAAAAATTTGGAAAGTGAGTCAAATCCATCTGTAACAAACTTGAGGGCTCAGAAAAACTAAAACAGTTTATCTCTTAGCGTCAGTTCGAAGGTATGTCCTGAGGCTAAATCAAAGTTTTTCCCCTTTGGCATCAGTTTTCTCAAAATTAAGCTATTCAGAAAAAGTCATCTTTTAAAAATTTATAAACACAGGGCTTAAACTGTTGTTCTCTTAGCGTCAGCTAAAAGATATGTTCTGAGGCTAAATGACTGGTTTTCTCTCCCTTTGGCAGTTTTCTCAAAATTCGATTACTCAGAAGGGTTTACCTTCTAAAAATTTGGAAACTGAGAAGAATCTATCTATAAAAAACCTGAAAGCTAAGAAAAACTAAAACAGTTCTTCTCTTACCGTCATTTAGAAGCTATGTTCTGAGGCTAAAACAGTAGCTTTTCCCCTTGGCATCAGTTTTCTCAAAATTGAGCTGCTCAGAAAGACTTATCTTTTAAAAATTTAGAAACTCAAGACTCAAACTGGTGTTTCCTCAATCAGTTGTACCTATTTCTGGGGCTAACTAAGGTGTTTTTCTCCTTTGATCAGTTTTCTTAATATTTGATTACTCAGAAGACCTTTTAAAAATTTGAAAACTGAGACAAATCCATTTGTAACAAAGTTGAAAGCTCAGTAAGGCTGAAACAGTTCTTCTCTTAGCGTCAGTTAGAAGGTATAGTCGGAGGCTAAATCAGTAGGCGTCTGGACACTTAGCGTCAGTTAAAACATTTGTTATGAGGATAAATGACTTGTTTTCTCTCCTTTTATCAGTTTTCTCAAAACTTGATACCTCAGAAGGATTTACCTCTCAAAAATTTGGAAACTGAAGAGAATCTATCCATAAAAAACTTGAGAGCTCAGAAAGACTAAAACAGTTTTCTCTTAGCGTCAGTTAGAAGGTATGTTCTGAGACTAAATTAGTAGTTTTTTTCCTTGACATCAGTTTTCTCAAAATTGAGCTACTCAGAAAGACTTATCTTTTAAAAATGTATAATCTCAGGACTCACACTGTTGGTCTCTTAGCGTCAGCTAAAAGACATGTTCTGAGGCTTAATGACTTGTTTTCTTTCCTTTGTCAGGTTTCTCAGAATCTAGTTACTCAGAAGGGTTTACCTTATAGAAATTTAGACACTGAGAAGAATCAATCTATAAAAAACTTGAAAGCCCAGAAAGACTCAAACAGTTCTTCTCTTAGCGTCAGTTAGAAAGTATGTTCTGAGACTAAAACAGTAGTTTTTCCCCTTGGCATCAGTTTTCTCAAAATTAAGCTGCTCAGAAAAACTTATCTTTTAAAATTTTAGAAACTCGGGACTCAGACTGGTGTTTTTTCAGTCAGTTATAGATATTTCTGGGGCTAACTAAGGTGTTTTTCTCCTTTTATCAGTTTTCTCAATATTTAATTATTCAGAAGACCTTTTAAAAATTTGAAAACTGAGACAAATCCATCTGTAACAAGGGCTGAGGGCTCAGAAAAACTAAAACAGTTTATCTCTTAGCGTCAGTTAAAAGGTATGTCCTGAGGCTAAATCAAAGTTTTTCCCCTTTGGCATCAGTTTTCTCAAAATTGAGCTAAAAAGAAAGATAATCTTTTAAAAATTTAGAAACTCAGGATTCAAACTCTTGTTTTCTCAGTCAGTTATAAGATATTTCTGGAGCTAAACGACGTGTTTTTCTCATTTTATCAGTTTTCTCAAACTTTGATCACTCAGAAGGACTTACCTTTTAAAAATTTTGGAAACTGAGACAAATCCAGCTATAAAGTACTTGAAAGCTTAGAAAGACTGAAACAGTCTTTCTCTTACCGTTAGTTAGAAGGTATGTTCTGAGGCAAAATCAGTAGCTTTTCCCCTTGGTATCAGTTTTCTCAAAATTGAGCTACTCAGAAAAACTCATCTTTTAAAAATTTATAAACACAGGGCTTAAACTGTTGTTCTCTTAGCGTCAGCTAAAAGATGAGGCTAAATGACTTGTTTTCTCTCCCTTTGTCAGTTTTCTCAAATTTTGATTACTCAGAAGGGTTTACCTTTTAAAAATTTTGAAACTGAGAAGAATCTATCTATAAAAATCCTGAAAGCTCAGAAAGACTCAAACAGTTCTTCTCTTAGCGTCAGTTAGAAAGTATGTTCTGAGGCTAAAACAGTAGCTTTTCCCCTTGGCACCAGTTTTCTCAAAATTGAGCTGCTCAGAAAGACTTATCTTGTAAAAATTTAGAAACTCAGGACTCACACTGGTGTTTTCTCAGTCAGTTATATATATTTTTGGGGCTAAATAACGTGTTTTTCTCCTTTGATTAGTTTTCTCAATATTTGATTACTCAGAAGACCTTTTAAAAATTTGAAAACTGAGACAAATCCATCTGTAACAAACTTGAAAGCTCAGTAAGGCTGAAACAGTTCTTCTCTTAGCGTCGGTTAGAAGGTATGTGCTGAGTCTAAATCAGTAGTTTTTTCCCCTTGGAATTAGTTTTCTCAAAATTGAGATACTCAGAACGACTTTGCTTTAAAAAATTTGTAAACTCAGGACAAACTGTTGTTCTCTTAGCATCAATTAAAAGATATGTCCGGAGGCTAAATAACTTGTTTTCTTTCTTTTTATCAGTTTTCTCAAAACTTAAATACTCAGAAGCATTTACCTTTTAAAAATTTGGAAACAGAAAAATTCATCTATAAAAAACTTGAAAGCTCAGTAAGACTAAAACAGTTTTTCTCTTTGCGTCAGTTAGAAGGTATAGTCGGAGGCTAAATCAGTAGGCGTCTGGACACTTAGCGTCAGGTAAAACATTTGTTATGAGGCTAAATGACTTGTTTTCTCTCCTTTTATCAGTTTTCTCAAAACTTGACAACTCAGAAGGATTTACCTCTCAAAAATTTGGAAACTGAGGAGAATCTATCTATAAAAAACTTGAGAGCTCATAAAGACTAAAACAGTTTTCTCTTAGCATCAGTTAGAAGGTATGTTCTGAGACTAAATTAGTAGTTTTTTCCCTTGACATCAGTTTTCTCAAAATTGAGCTACTCAGAAAGACATCTTTTAAAAATTTATAAATTTAGGTCTCAAACTGTGGTTCTGTTAGCGTCTGTTAAAATATTTGATCTGAGGCTAAATGACTTGTTTTCTCTCCTTTTTTAAGTTTTCTCAAAACTTGATTATTTAGAAGGATTCACCTATTAAAAATTTGGAAACTGAAAACAATCTATTTATAAAAAAATTGAAAGCTTAGAAAGATTAAAACAGTTCTCCTCTTAGCGTCAGTTAAAAAGTATGATCTGAGGATAAATCATTAGTTTTTTCCCTTGGCATCAGTTTTCTCAAAATTGAGCTACTCAGAAAGACTTATCTTTTAAAAATTTATAATCTCAGGACTCACACTGTTGTTCTCTTAGCGTCAGCTAAAAGACATGTTCTTTTAGCTGACGCTAATTAGGACTCAAACTGTGGTTCTGTTAGCGTCAGTTAAAAGATATGTTTTGAGGATAAATGGCTTGTTTTTTCTCCTTTTATCAGTTTTCTCAAAACTTGATAACTCAGAAGGATTTACCTTTTAAAAATTTGGAAACTGAGAAGAATCCATCTATAAACAATTTGAAAGTTCAGAAAAACTGAAACAGTTCTTCCCTTAGCGTCAGTTAAAAGATGTGTTCTGAGGCTAAATGACTTGGTTTCTCTCCTTTTATCAGTTTTTTCAAACTTGATTACTCAGAAGGGTTTACCTTTTAAAAATTTGGAACCAGAAGAATCTATCTAGAAAAAACTTGAAAGTTTACAATGTCTGAAAAAGTTCTTCTCTTAGCGTCAGCTAGAAGGTAACTTCTGAGACTAAATCAGAAGTTTTTTCACCTTGGCATCAGTTTTCTCAACATTGAGCGACTCAGAAAGGCATATTTTTTTAAAATTTATAAACACAGGGCTCAAACTGTTTCTCAAGAGAAACATCTATCTATAGAAAACTTGGGAGATCGGAAGGACTTATAGAATTCTTCTCTAGAAAAATCATTCTCAAATCAAATTAATATATCAATTTTCTCAAATTTTGCCTGTTCAGAAGGATTTATCTTTTAAAAATTTGGCGAGAAAAATCTATCAATAAAAAACTTGGGAGATCAGAAGGACACATAGAGTTCTTCTCTTAGCATCAGTTAGAAGCTAGAAAACTTACTCTCAAAACAAAATAATATATCAATTTTCTCAAATTTTGCCTGCTCAGAATGATTTATCTTTTAAAACTTTGGCGAGAAAAATCTAGCTACGAAAGCTTTGGGAGGTCAGAAAAACTCCTAAAGTTCTTTTCATAGCGTGAGTCAGAAGATACTTTCTGAGGCTAAGTCAGTAAGTTTTCTCCTTAGTATTCGTTTTCTAAAAATGTTGGTACTCAGATGGACTTGTCTTGATCAGGACTCAAACTATTCTTCTTTTACGGTCAGTTAAAAGATACGTTCTGAGGCTAAATCTTGGTTTCCCTCTTGGTATATAAATAGTCTTAGTTTGTTTTTGGATCGGAAAGTATCAGCTCAGAAGTGTGTGTATCATAGTGAGCAGAAAAGTCACTCTGAAAATAAAATAATATGTTTCAACTTTCTCAAAATTTGCTGCTCAGAAGGATTTATCTATTAAAAAATTGGCGACAAGATCTATCTATAAAAAACTTAGAAGATCAGAAGGAAGTTTTTTTTACAGCGTTAGTGAGAAGATATATTCTGAGCCTAAATCAGTCGTATATCCCCTTTGTATTAGTTTTCCAAAAAATAGGACAAAACTGGGAGATTTATTTTCAAACAAATTTAGAAACTCAGTTTTCAAACTGTTCCTCTCTTAGTGTCAGTTAAAATTTAGAAACTCTTCTCTCCAAATCTTGGTTGTCCTCTTGGTATAATTCGGGGGAATCTCTGTTATATAAATAGTCTCAGTTTTTTTTGGATCAGAAGTTATCAGCTCAGAAGTGTGTGCATCGTAAGGTGTACGTTATTGTAACATATATTCAAGCCAGACAAATCACTCTGAGTTCTTCTCCTAGCGTCAGTTTGAAAATATCTTCTGAGGCTAAACAGTAGTTTTTTCCTTGGTATTTGGTTTTTAAAAATTTGATTAAAAATATTGAAAAATGGAGGAAACTCACTTCTTCTCTTAACGCCAAATAGTGGTGTGAATCTTCCTCTTCTTATTCTCTTGGGAGTCTGAAATCAGGTCCCTTGGGAGTTCTAAAAACTCCCTTATGGAACTAAATTCGTCTCATTTCGCAGCTTTGTTAGGTTCAGAAGGAACTGAAATCACCCCATTAGGATGAAAAACAACATAAACAGTTTTTTAAAACTGGTTTGAAAATTACCAACAAAGCAATTGTTTATGCAGCATAAAAAAAATTCTAAATTTTCTTGAAAATTACCACAGGATGGGATTTCTTTTTTTTTTAGCAATTTCTTACTTTGAATCATGATCACGCTCACTTAGGTCCTTAGTCTGATATTAATTTTTACTACTACGGTATCTTCTGAGCTTTCTTTTGGAAAACTCAGAAAGTTACAATTGGACCTTCTGAGACAATTGCAACTTTCTGTATAAAATTTCTCATATTTTACAACTTGTTTCTTTGACAGGTTACTTCTGAAATATCTGTGACTTTCTAAGTCAGTGTTCTATAAACACGTTCAATAATAAGGACACCTAGGTCCTTTTTCTGATTTTAACCTTTTACTACTACTACGGTACCTTCTGAGCTTGCTCTTGAGAAACTCAGAAAATTACAATTGGACCTTCTGAAGCAACTCTTTATAAAATTTTTCAAATTTTTCAACGTTGCTCTTTGTCAGGTTATTTCTGACAGGATTGTGACCACCTTCGGACTCAATTTTTTATTCAAACCTTCAATAATGTGCTACCAAAATCCAGAAATCTTTCTGAGTTTTTTTCACTTTAGTTTAGGTTAATCTAGCCAGAACTAAACAATCTTTTATATTTTGGATTGTCGACAAAGAGAAATATGTCTATCTGCCAAATAAATGTCTCTGACGTCAATGCAGGACCCTTTGGGGCAGTGTAGAAATTTTTGAGTCAATTGTAACTTTCTGAGTACATTTTCACACATTCTACAACCAGTTTCTTTGTCAAGTTATTTCTGAATTAGCTGTGACTTTCTGAGTTAATTCTCTATTAACACGTTCAATAATGAGGACACTTAGTTCCTTTGTCTGATTTTAACCTTTTACTACTACTACGGTACTTCTGAGCTTCCTTTTAGGAAACTCAGAAAGTTACAATTGGACCTTCTGAGTCAATTGCAACTTTCTAGTTAAATTTATTAGATTTTTCTTTGTCTCTCGTAGTGAATTTTCCATTTAAACCTACCTTCAATAATGAGCCACCAAAATCAACAAATCTTTCTGAGCTTTTTTCAGTTTAGTTTAGGTTAATCTAGCTAGAACTGAACAATTTTTTATATTTTAGATTGCCGACAAAGTGAAATATGTCTATTTGCCAAATACATATTTCTGAAGTCAATACAGGACGCTTTGGGGTAATGTAGAGCTTTCTGAGTCAATTGTAACTTTCTAAGTACATTTTTACACATTTTACAACCTGTTTCTTTGTCAAGTTATTTCTGAATTAGCTGTGACTTTCTGAGTTAATTCTCTATTAATACGTTCAATAATGAGGACACTTAGTTCCTTTGTCTGATTTTAACTTTTTACTACTACTACGGTACTTCTGAGCTTCCTTTTGGGAAACTCAGAAAGTTACAGTTGGACCTTCTGAGTCAATTGCAACTTTCTAGTTAAATTTATCATGTTTTTCTTTGTCTTTGTAGTGAATTTTCCATTCAAACCTTCAATAATGAGCCACCAAAATCTACAAACCTTTCTGAGCTTTTTTCAGTTTAGTTTAGGTTAGTCTTGCTAGAACTAAACAATCTTTTATATTTTAGATTGCCGACAAAGAGAAATATGTCTATTTGCCAAATACATATTTCTGAAGTCAATACAGGACGCTTTGGGGTGATGTAGAGCTTTCTGAGTCAATTGTAACTTTCTGAGTACATTTACACACATTTTACAACTTGTTTCTTTGTCAAGTTATTTCTGAATTAGCTGTGACTTTCTGAGTTAATTCTCTATTAATACGTTCAATAATGAGGACATTTAGTTCCTTTGTCTGATTTTAACCTTTTACTACTACTACGGTACTTCTGAGCTTCCTTTTGGGAAACTCAGAAAGTTACAATTGGACCTTCTGAGTCAATTGCAACTTTCTAGTTAAATTTATCAGGTTTTTCTTTGTCTTTCGTAGTGGATTTTCCCTTCAAACCTTCAATAATGAGCCACCAAAATCTACAAATCTTTCTGAGCTTTTTTCAGTTTAGTTTAGGTTGATCTAGCTAGAACTAAACAATCTTTTATATTTTACATTGCCGACAAAGAGAAATATGTCTATTTGCCAAATACATATTTCTGAAGTCAATGCAGGACGCGTTGGGGTGGTGTAGAGCTTTCTGAGTCAATTGTAACTTCTGAGTACATTTTCACACATTTTACAACCTGTTTCTTTGTCAAGTTATTTCTGAATTAGCTGTGACTTTCTGAGTTAATTATCTATTAACACGTTCAGTAATGAGGACACTTAGTTCCTTTGTCTGATTTTAACCTTTTACTACTACAACGGTACTTCTGAGCTTCCTTTTGGGAAACTCAGAAAGTTACAATTGGACCTTCTGAGTCAATTGCAACTTTCTAGTTAAATTTATCAGGTTTTTCTTTGTCTTTCGTAGTGAATTTTCCCTTCAAACCTTCAATAATGAGCCACCAAAATCTACAAATCTTTCTGAGCTTTTTTCAGTTTAGTTTAGGTTGATCTAGCTAGAACTAAACAATCTTTTATATTTTACATTGCCGACAAAGAGAAATATGTCTATTTGCCAAATACATATTTCCGAAGTCAATACAGGACGCGTTGGGGTGGTGTAGAGCTTTCTGAGTCAATTTTAACTTTCTGAGTACATTTTCACACATTTTACGTGTTTCTTTGTCAGGTTACTCGAGTGATACACGATTGAAGTAAATCCAATGTTTTTTTCTTTACTTGTTTTCTTCTTTCACATACCACAACCCCTAAACAACTCAGCTGCACTAATATTTACACAAAATGTTTTAATCTTCTGATTAACTTGTGAGCAGGTTAAGCAAACTAGATAAACAAAAATTTAATATATGCTTACTAAGCCATGGATATAAACATTTACACGCCACTTTTTTGCACAAAACAAACACTGGGAACCAAATTGTCTCCAAAACATACGCGCAGGTGTAACCTAATTTACGAGCAATAATTTGATGTCATAAGTAAATCGAATGTAGTCCTGTTGCTTAAAATAAAGGGTGTTCGTAAAAAAAAACTGGTAGCAAGCCATGGAATTAAAACTATTGTCTGAGATAGTAGTCATCTCAGACGCACTGTTCTAATTCCACGGCCTCTTTGAGATTTTTTTTTTAATGAACGCATCGTGATATTATTGGTGTTCCAGAGCGTACTGCATCAAACGGCATCATGCCAGATCAAAGACGACATACTGAGCAGCATCCAAGAGCAGCATGCGATGGCCAACCGCCTCTTGCCCAGCCCCACCGGCCACCATGGCGACCAGGCCGCCCACCATAAAAAGCAAGGTGTCTCGGCCGAATCTAGCGAAAAGTTTATCCAGAGTCCCGATGTGAAGATCGAGAAATACGAAAAGGACTTTAGGTATACCTTATTCACTTATTATTTACATCAACTAGGCCTTGAAATGCTATGCATATGCTGAAAGGAAATAGGTGTAAAAAAAATAAAGATTTTCAGCAAAAATGAGTAAAATTTTCAGATACAGAGTATTATTCTTCAACAAAATTGCCTGTCCCATTTATAGGTCTAAGCAAATGATTAAGGACGCCATAATGGACAATGCTTTTTTGAAGAACCTGGATACCTCCCAAATCAGAGAGATCGTGGACGCCATGGAGCCGAGGGAATACCCTGCTGGGTCTTATATAGTCCGCCAGGGCCATGCTGGGGTCCACCTCTTTGTTTCGGCTGAGGGCGAGTTTGAGGTACTGCAAGACGACAAAATACTGGGCCACATGGGGCCTGGAAAGGCTTTTGGAGAGTTGGCCATCTTGTATAATTGCACCAGAACTGCTTCGATTAGAGGTAGGTGGTAACCTTGCGCAACATTATAGGTATCAGTGGTAGATAGATAAAAGAAGATAATAATATATTTCTGCCAGTGATAAAGCAAATATTTGCTCAACAAAAAGCAGAATGACAATCGCTTTTGCTCTAAATTTAGTTACAAGGTGGTGGTACTAAAAGTAAAATGCGTCTGCAGTACTTTCTACGAATACAAGGTATTCTCTTTGCTCTGGCTTTCCAATCAGAATTTATTTTTTACATTTTCAGCTCTAACTGACTCGAAGGTATGGCGCCTCGACAGGAAGGTGTTCCAGCAGATCATGAAGAGGACTGGCTTGCAGCGCCTCCAAGACAACCTCAACTTCCTCAAATCAGTGCCACTGCTCGCCAACCTCTCCGACGACGTCCTCAGCAAAATTGCAGACGTTTTGGAAGTTGTAAGTTCCAACTTCAGTTTCTATTAACACAGTACTAGATAATAAATTCCTGCAGGAGTTTTACCCTGCTGGGGCCTACATCATCCGTCAGGACGCCAGTGGAGACACCTTCTTCATCATTAGCAGCGGAAATGTTAAGGTCACTCAAAGGTTACCAGGTGAGATTGTCTTCCCGTAACTAGCAACATTTTCGGGTTTTCGCTCTGGGAGTATTCCCATCCTTTGTTTTGGCAATTAAAATCTAAGGATGGCAATACTCAGCACAAACACCCCTTCAGGTCAATTGGAGGAGGACGAAATTCGAACCCTGAGTAGAGGTGACTACTTCGGAGAGCAGGCTCTATTGAAAGAGGACTGCAGGACTGCCTCAGTTATAGCCTTGCACCCTGGAGTCGAATGCCTCACCCTGGACAGGGATTCTTTCAACCAGCTGCTGGGCAGTTTGAGCGAGATCAAAGAGAAGGACTATAGGGACGAGGAGAGGATGAGCAGGCCTGTTCTCACTGAGCAGCAAGGTCTGATACCTTTGTTTCTTCTAATGCTCAAGTCTCAAAATTGTGTTTTTTTCTAAAGAATTTGACTACATTAAGCTGGACGATCTGGAGGTCGTGGCCACCTTGGGAATAGGCGGTTTTGGCAGAGTGGAGTTGGTGCAGTACACCAAAGACCCTAGCCTCACCTTTGCCCTTAAGTGCCTGAAGAAGCAGCATATCGTCGATACTCAGCAGCAGGACCACATATATAGTGAGAGGAACATTATGCTTGGCTGTAGGAGCCCTTTCATTTGCAGGTATGCTGCTGCCTTTGCAGGCTTCTAGAAACTCTATATAAAAAAAGTTCAAAGCAAGCCATGGAATTGAAACTATTGTCTGAGATAACTTCATAAGAAAAATGAAAATCAGAACATTTTATGATTTTTTTGAATAAAGTCAGCTCAGACCTACTGTTCTAATCCCATAGTCTACTACTTATGAACGCACGGTATATAATGACTGATTTTAGGTTATACCGGACCTACAGGGACTCGAAGTACGTGTATATGATGCTGGAGGCCTGTCTAGGGGGAGAAGTCTGGACTATCCTGCGGGATAGAGGCTGCTTCGACGATCACACCTGCAGGTTTATAACGGGTTGCGTCATAGAAGCCTTCGACTACTTACACACAAGGGGGATAATCTACCGGGATTTGAAGCCTGAAAATTTGCTTTTGGACAGTCGAGGTATGTGTAGAGAGCAACGTTTCGATGTGCGACAGCTTCTTCAGGTTTATTTGTATATTAACAAACAAGTCAGGATTGATTGTAGATGTTTGGTGTTTTTGCTCTTCCCACAATTGTAACTTGTAAAATATTAACTTGGGGTCGGGGGAGTGGAGGACTTACCATTGGCGTGCTCAAGCCAAAATATTTCCTTTCTACTGGAAAAGCTTTAAGAGTTCTGAAGTGACTGAGCTGGCAAGTCAATCAGAAAAAAACATCTCAAAAAGAAAATATATCAACACTGAAGAGTCAAGAAACTTATTTCTGATTCTTAAGACTGGTAAGATGTGATGCACTTATTGCACATTAAATGCTTGAAACCTGTAGAAAATAAATTATCTGAAGTCCTAAGAAATATTTTTCTGAGGTTGAATCATCAGGTTGAGAAGCTTATGTCTGATCCATAAGAGCGGCAATTATTAGCATAATTGCTTGAGACTAGCAGCAGCTATAATATCTCATATACTAAGAATTTTTTTTCTGAGCTGGAAATCAAATTAGGAACAAAATCTAAAAAAAAAAACCTAGATACCTCAATTTAAGAAGCTTATTTCTGATCCCTTAGAGCAAAAAGATTTAATGCACTTATTGCACATTAAATGCTTGAAATATGCAATAGTATCAATATCTCAATTGCTACGAAATAATTTTCTGAGCTGGCAGGCAAATTAGTTAGGAAATCTGAAAAAGAAAATATAAGCAACCTATGTTAAAAATCTTATTTCTGATCCATAAAATCGGAAATCTAATACAAAATTAAATGCATCTTATTAGAACTATAAGGGCAGGAAATTTGCGAAAACTTGGATACTTAAACTACAAAAAAAGTAATTTTCTGAGCCGGCAAGCAAATCAGAAAAAAAAAATTTAAATTATAGAGACATCTCAAGTTTAGTAGCTTATTTCTGATCCCTAAAAGCCGCATTTTGCTAGTACATTAAGCGCCTGAAGTTGCAATAACTGGAATATCAAAAATGCCAAAAAAATTGATTTCTGAGCCGTCTGCCACATTAGATACAACATTTTAAAGAAATAATCTAGGCAAAAGTTTAGAAGCTTAATTCTGATTTTTAAGAGTGGTAAGTTATTGCTTATCAAGTGCTTCAAAATTGCAAGAGCCACAATATTTAAAATCCTTAAATATCATTTTCTGAGCTGGCAGGTAAATCAGCTACGAAATCTGAAAAAGAAAATATAAACAAACTATGTTATAAATCTTATTTCTGATCCATAAAATCGGGAATTTATTACAAAACTAAATGCTATTTATTAGAACTGCTGAAAATTTGCAAAAACTTATATTACTTAAACTATATAAAAAAGGATACTTAAATTATATAAAAGAATCATTTTCTGAGCGGGCACCCAAACCTGAAATTTCTTTAAGACATTATAGAGACACCTTCAGTTGTGAAGTTTATTTCTGATCCCTAAAAACCGAAGTTTGCTAGTACGTTAAGCGCCTGAAGTTGCAAGAACTGGAATATCAAAAATGCCAAAAAAATGTTTTCTGATCCTGCTGGCACATAAGACACAACAATTTAAAAAGAGAATCTAGCCACATCAAGTTTAGAAGCTTAATTCTGATTCTTAAGGGTGGTAAGTTATTGCTCATCAAGTGCTTCAAACCTGCAATAGTTACAATATTTTAAATAGTGAGAAATAATTTTCTGAGCTGACGGACATATTTGTTACAAAATCTAAAAAAGGCAATCTAGTTAAATTATATTGAGAAGCTTATTTCTGATAAATAAAATTGGGTATTGATTATCAAACTAAATGCAAAACATTAGAACTAAAAGCGCTGGAAATTTGCAAATACTTGGATATTTAAATTACATAAAAAATAATTTTCTGAGCCGGTAAGCAAATTAGAAAAAAACTTTAAAAATTATAGAGACACATCGAGTTGTGGAGCTTAATTCTGATCCCAAAAAACTGCAGTATTCTAGTACATTAAGCGCCTGAAGCTGCAAAAACTGGAATATCAAAAATGACAAAATAATGTTTTCTGAGCCTGCTGGCACATAAGATACAACATTTTAAAAAGATAATCTGGCCACATCAAGTTTAGAAGCTTAATTCTGATTCTTAAAGGTGGTAAGTTATTGCTCATCAAGTGCTTCAAACCTGCAATAGTTACAATATTTTAAATACTGAGAAATAATTTTCTGAGCTGACGGACATATTTGTTACAAAATCTAAAAAAGGCAGTCTAGTTAAATTATATTGAGAAGCTTATTTCTGATAACTAAAATTGGGTATTGATTACCAAACTAAATGCAACTCATTAGAACCAAAAGCGCTGGAAATTTGCAAAAACTTGGATAATTAAGTTACATAAAAATTAATTTTCTGAGCCGGCAACCAAATCAAAAAAACATTTTAAAAATTATAAAGACACCTCAAGTTGAGGAACTTATTTCTGATCCCTAAAAACCGCATTTTGCTAGTACATTAAGCGATTGAAGTTGCAATAACTGGGATATCAAAACTGCCTAAAAAAATTTTTCTGAGCCGGCTGGCACATTAGATAAACAGGGTCTGGACAAATCAAGCCTAGAAACTTATTTCTGATTTCTAGGAGCGATAAGTTATTGCTCATCAAGTGCTTCTAACCTGCAATAGTTACAATATTTTAAATACTGAGAAATAGTTTTCTGAGCTGACAGACATATTTGTTACAAAATCTAAAAAAGGCAATCTTGTTAAATTATATTGAGAAGCTTATTTCTGATAAATAAAATTGGGTATTGATTATCAAACTAAATGCAAAACATTAGAACTAAAAGCGCTGGAAATTTGCAAATACTTGGATATTTAAATTACATAAAAAATAATTTTCTGAGCCGGCAAGCGAATTAGAAAAAAACTTTAAAAGTTATAGAGACACATCGAGTTGTGGAGCTTAATTCTGATCCCTAAAAACTGCAGTTTTCTAGTACATTAAGCGCCTGAAGCTGCAAAAACTGGAATATCAAAACTGCCTAAAAAAATTTTTCTGAGCCCCTGAGCACATTAGATAAACAGGGTCTGGACAAATCAAGCCTAGAAACTTATTTCTGATTTCTAGGAGCGATAAGTTATTGCTCATCAAGTGCTTCAAACCTGCAATAGTTATAATATTTTAAATACTGACAAATAGTTTTCTGAGCTGACAGACATATTTGTTACAAAATCTAAAAAAGCCAATCTAGTTAAATTATATTGAGAAGCTTATTTTTGATAACTAAAATTGGGTATTGATTACCAAACTAAATGCAACTCATTAGAACCAAAAGCGCTGGAAATTTGCAAAAACTTGGATATTTAAGTTACATAAAAATTAATTTTCTGAGCCGGCAAGCAAATCAAGAAAAAAAACTTTAAAAATCATAGAGACACATCAAGTTTAAACCGGATACTTAAATTACAGCAGTTTAAACTTGGATACTTAAATTACAACAAAAATAATTTCCTTAGCCGGCAAGCAAATCAGAAGAAAAACTTTAAAAAATATAAAGACACCTCAAGTTGAGGAGCTTAGTTCTGATCCCTAAAAACCGCATTTTGCTAGTACATTATGCGCCTGAAGTTGCAATATCTGGAATATCAAAAACGCCAAAAAAATTTTTCTGAGCCGGCTGGCACATTAGATAGACTGAATCTGGACAAATCAAGCTTGGAAGCTTATTTCTGATTTCTAGGAGCGGTAATTTATTGCACATCAAGTGCTTTTAGCCTGCAATAGTTACAATATTTTAAATACTGAGAAATAATTTTCTGAGCTGACAGACAAATTTGTTACAAAATCTAAAAAGGGCAATCTAGTTAAATTGTATTGAAAAGTTTATTTCTGATACTTAAAATTGGATATTTAGTATCAAAATAAATGCAACTTGGATACATACATTGCACAAAAAATAATTTTCTGAGCTGGCGTGAAAACCAGAAAAAAGAATATTAAAAAGAGAGGAGAAACACATGTAGTTGAGAAGTTTATTTTTGATCCCTAAGAGCGGTAATTTATTGCTAAATACGTGCTTTAACCCTACTGTAGCTACAATATTTGTAATACTAAGAAATTTTCTGAGCAGGGAGGCAATTCAGCAACAAATCGTTGAAAAACAGTTGACGTATCAAGTTTAGAAGCTTATTTCTGATTCCTAAAATCGGCAATTTGGTAGCACATTAAATACTTAAAACGTGCAATACTAAATCTGAGATCTAAGAAAAGCATTTTCTGAGCAGGCAGGCAAATCAGAAAGAAAGAGAAAATTTTCAAGAAAACAGTCAACACATATCAAGTTAAGAAGTTTATTTTTGATCTTAAGATTGCAAATTATTGCACATTAAATGCTCGAAACCTTTAATAACTTAAGCATTAGTAACTTAAGCACTTAAGCAAAACTAAGAAATAATTTTCTGAACTGGCACTCACATTAGAAACAAAATATCAAAAAAGAAATCTAGACACTTCAAGTTTAGAAGCTTATTTCTGATCTTTAAGAACGGCAATTTAGTGCTTGAAACTTTTTTTTTTGGGAATTTTATGGGCATTTAAGTTTGAGCTACCTGAATTACCGAAAAATAATTTTCTGAGCAAGAAGGTAAATCGGAAAAGAAATTTACCATTTAGGCTCATCAAGTTAAGAACCTTATTTCTGATCTCTAAGATCAGTAATTTTATTTTAAATTAAGGGCTTAAAGCCTTTAGTAACTAAAGCACTTGAAGCACTACGAAATAATTTGGCAGTCAAAAAGTCAACAAAAATCTAGACACATCAAGTTGAGAAGCTTATTTCTGATTCCGAAAAAGTGTATTAAATGCTTAAAATCTGTAGTATCTAAAACATGTGAAATAACAAGCAATAATCTTCTGAACCTGCCAGATACAAAATCTCGGGGAGAGAATCTAGATATATTAAATTGAGAAGCGTATTTCTAATGCTCCTACGTACGGCAATTATCATGAAATCTGCAATATCTGCATTATCTCAAGTACTAAGAAATAATTTTCTGAGCTGGCGGGCAAATCAGAAACAAACTATCAAACAGAAAATGTAGACACAGCAAGCATAAACCTTATTTCTGATCCATAAGAGCGGTAATTTATTGAACATTAGGGGCTTGAGACCTGTGGTAATTAAATAATATGAAAGACAAAGAAGCTGGCCTCCAAATCAGAAGCAGATTCTTAAAGAGGAAGACTTATAAACACTAAGGGAAAATCATATTATCAAAAAAGCCAATTTATTTTGTTTCAAAATTCAGGTTACGTCAAGCTGGTGGACTTTGGATTCTCCAAAAAAATGGGCTACAGCAGCAAAACCTGGACCTTTTGCGGCACCCCCGAGTACGTGGCACCCGAGACCATCCTCAACAAAGGGCACGACAGGGCCGTGGACTATTGGGCCCTGGGCATTCTCATGTTCGAGCTTCTGACCGGAAAGTACGTACTACTTGTTTGTTATTAATATTTAAAGTGGTCAACTAATTTTTGCTTCCATCGTGTTGTAGCCCTCCGTTTACTGCTGCCGACCCGATGAAGACCTACAATCTGATCCTGAAGGGCATCGACATGATCGATTTCGCCAAGCACAACGTGGGTAGGTCCGCTCAGAGCCTCATCAAGAAGCTGTGCAGGGATATGCCTTGCGAAAGGTTGGGATACCAACGTGGAGGAATCACGGATATCAAAAAGCACAAGTGAGGACACAATTCCCAATTTTCTGTTTTTGTTTCTTTGCTTATTTCTGCGACATTTACTGGTTTTATTTTGTAGGTGGTTCCAGAGCTTCGACTGGGATGGTTTGGTGGCGCGGACCTTCCCATCGCCCATTCAGCAACCAGTGCGCAGTCCCACGGACACCAGCAACTTCGACTGCTTCGCCAAGGATAACGACATACCACCAGACGAAGCATCTGATTGGGATATAAATTTCTGATACGCAAACTGTAGGTCTGATGAGGCCTTCCTTTGAAACCTCTATGAACAAGAATCTTGCCTGCACCTTAGCTCTTAAGGTGCTGAGCTGTAAAAGCAAATTTGACTTGGACTTTTGCCTTATCAAGTGCCATTCTTCTTGTAGTTTTTAGTGAAGCTCTCATATGGGTTAAGTTTGTGGGATTTTTTTAGTATTTTACTTCTTCTCCATGCGGTTTTATGTATAACCATGTGCCTTTTCTCGGGACAATAATACCTTTATATATAGTTAGTGCTTACGTAGCTTTAGTATTATAGTAAATAGGTATTATAATGAGGTTCTTGCCGCTGCCTTTAACCTCTACACAAATCCCGTTTCTGTGATACGTTTGTTAATAAAACAAGAGGTTGTAAATCTAATTTGACAATAAACTATACAATACAGTAATGAAAAGTCTCATTTAATGTAAATATGAAATACAGGCCTTTGTTTCCTCAACAATTGCCTCAATATTGGCCAAATAATAATCAAGATCAAGGCTAGTTTCGTTTAGAATAGTGGGAAGTTCCTCAGTGACGTAGTACTCGGCATTACCAACAGCTTCTTGAATGGTACTTAGAGATGAGTTATAGAAAAGTTCGATCTCATCAAACAGTTCTGTCTCACATTGAGTATCAGAGCAGGTGTTAACTTTTTCCTGGAGAGGCTCGAGTCCATCCAGCACCTTCCGTATGGCGTTGGTACTGTTAACACACACAAATTTTCCTCTGGTACCATAAGCGTTGATGATCTTCAATGGGGCGTTGACGACGGTGTTATTCAATTTGAAAAACTCTTCCATCGATTGTTTGGTGCATGAGGAAATATTTTGTGCTAAAATTTTACACATTTTATTATACATTAAGAGCGAAACAAGGCTAAACTACCATTAGCCTCAGCCTCTGCCTCCAATTCAGCTATGGCACTCCAATAGGGCTTTGCTTGTTCGGTCAATTTGACTATGGCAATGTCGATATTGGCGTCTTGAATCATCTTCGAAAGGGCCTCAGAATAAGAGCTTATGGTAACTTCGCCTTCAGCTTCGATTTCTCTTATCTTGGTATCTGTTTTGTTCATGTAGATATTAAGGTCTTCATCAGCGATAGCACTTTCCTAGAAGAGAACCGATAAAAAAGGTGCTAGTTTAAGTTAAAATGACTTACCAATAAAAGTGCCCAGCACAGTAGAAAGGTGACCTTTTGAAGCATGATCGTTACAGGAGTGTTTTCGTTTAGGAACTACTTAGATGTGCTTTTATTAACCATTTGCAAAAAAAATAATTTTTGCTAGGAATTTTAGATGACTTTACAGTTAAATATCAGTAAATTCCTATAAACAAGTGGACAGGTATTTGAAGTAGAAGAAACTGGATTGCTTTGATAATTACGTAGTCACCTATCATCTTTTAATCACACGTGAAATACGTTATCAGAAAGTGGGTAAGTATTTAAGAAACTGGATTGTTTTGGTAATAACGTAAGCATCATCATAGGTGGATTTCTAATGCTACTAAAAATAGCGAGGCTTGATAACTATTTTTACTGCTTACAATCTGACAGTTACCTGCTTTGACAGCACTTTAAAGACCCTGTTCTTGGTCTAAATTAGCTGTTTAACTTGATGTTAAAGACCATGGTGAAATATGACAGTGCTGGGATAAGTTTCTGAATAATATGGCGAAGGCAAAGTTTTCTCATAACATCCAATTTTCCCTAATATTATCAAAGTCTACATGAATTTTATAAATTAAAATTTTTTAAAAATTCAAAAAAGGGAATGTAGACAAACCAAGTTGGAAAGCTTATTTCTGATCACTGAAAGTGGCAGTTTTTTTGCAAATTAATTTCGTAAAATCTATAGTAACTAAAACATCTGAAATGAAAAAAATAATTTTCTGAGCCCTGAGCACATCATAAAAAATTTCAAAAAAGAAAATCTAGACACGCCAAGTTGGGAAGCTTATTTCTGATCTCTAAGAGCGGTAGTCAATTGCTTGAAACCTGTAATAACTGAAATATCAGGAATGCTAAGGAATACATTTTCTGAGCTGGGAGGCCTATTAAGAATACAAACTCAAAAAAAATCTGATCCCTAAGAGCGGTAATTTATTCCACATTAAATCCTTGAAACCTGTAGTAACTAAAATATTTTCATGCGAAGAGATAATTTTCTGAGTCGTCACGCAAATTAGGAACAAAAGCTCAAAAAAAAATCTAGACACATCAAGTTGAAAAGCTTATTTCTGATCCCTAATGGCGGTAGTTTATACATTAAATCCTAGAAACCTGTAGTAACTAACATATCTGCAATGCGAAGAAATAATTTTCTGAGCTGGCGGGCAAACCAGATACAAAATCTCAAACAGAGTATCTAGATAAGTCACGTTGAAAAGCTTATTTCTGATCACTGAAAGTGGAAATCTATTGCACATTAAGTACTTAAAACATATAAGAATTAATATATCTGAAATGCCTAGAAATAATTTTCTGAGCGGGCATGCAAATCAGATACAAAACCTCAAAAAAAAATTTAGACACATCAAGTTGAAAAGATTATTTCCGATCCCTAATGGCGGTAGTTTATACATTAAATCCTTGAAACCTGTAATAACTAAAATATCATGTAATAACTAAAGTACAGAGAATCTAGACAAGTCACGTTGAAAAGCTTATTTCTGATCACTGAAAGTGGAAATCTATTGCACATTAAGTATTTCAAACATATAGTTATTAATATATCTGAAATGCCTAGAAATAATTTTCTGAGCCGGCAGGCAAATCAGGTACAAAATCTCAAAAAAAAGTCTAGATAAGCGTATCTAAAAGCGGTAGTTTAAATATCTGCAACGCAAAGAAATAATTTTCTGAGCCGGCGAGCAGACGAGACAAAATTTCTCAAACCAAGAATCTAGACAACTCAAGTTGAAAAGCTTATTTCTGATCACTGAAAGTCGAAATCTAAAGCAGAATAAATGCGGTGAAACCTGTAGTAACTACAATATGTGAAATAAAAAGAAATAATTTTCTGAGCCCGCAAGCCAGTTAGATACAAAATCTTATAAATAAATCTAATCGAATGAAATCGAGAAACTCATTTCTGATCTCTAAGAGCAGTTATTTTTACATATTACATCCTTTAAACCTGCAGTAATTAAAATATCTGCAATGTCATAATATAATTTTCTGAGCTGATGTACAAATTAGGTAAAAAATCTGAGCATGTAGACAAATGCAGTTGAAAAGCTTATTTCTCATCCCTAAAAGTGGCAGTTTTTTCCTCATTAATCTCGTAATATCTGTAGTAACGAATACATCTGAATTGCCAAGGAATAATTTTCTGAGGCAGCAGGCAAGTCATAAAAAATCTCAAAAAAAAATATAGATGCGTCAAGTTGGGAAGCTTATTTCTGATCCCTAAAAGCTTTAGTCTAGTGCACAATAAGTGCTCGCATCCTTTAATAACCAAAATATCAGGATAACTAAGGAATACATTTTCTGAGCTGGCAAGCGTATTAAGAATACAATTCCAAAAAATATCTGATCATATCAAGTTGAATAGTTTATTTCTGATCCCTAAGAGCGGTCATTTATTGCACACTAAATCCTTGAAACTTGTAGTAACAAACATATCTGCGATGCAAAATAAACCAGCAATCAAGGTAATCTGCAGGAAAATCGGTTAATAAGAAAGAGCCATTTTTGTGGTCAAAATGGCGCGCTTTTCGGATTTTGTATGTAAACTTATAGCTTAGATATTTTAATTTTTTTTATGCAAAAATTCAAATATCCTTCAAAATTATTTTTATGCCTTCTGAAAGAATATAAAATAAACCAGCAACCAAGGTAATCTGCAGGAAAATCGGTTAATAAGAAAGTGCCATTTTTGTGGTCGAAATGGCGTGCTTTTCGGATTTTTTATGTAAACTCATAGTCTAAATATTTTTTTTTTTTGCAAAAATTTAAATTTCTTTTAAAATTATTTTTATGCCCTCTGAAAGAATATAAAATAAACCAGAAAGCAAGGTAATCTGCAGGACAATCGGTTAACAAGAAAGTGCAATTTTTGTGGTCGAAATGGCGTGCTTTTCGGATTTTTTATGTAAACTCATAGTCTAAATATTTTTTTTTTTTGCAAAAATTTAAATTTCTTTTAAAATTATTTTTATGCCTTCTGAAAGAATATAAAATAAACCAGAAAACAAGGTAATCTGCAGGAAAATCGGTTAACAAAAAAGTGCCATTGTTGTGGTCGTAATGGCGTGCTTTTCGGATTTTTTATGTAAACGCATAGTTTAGATATTTTATTTTTTTTTGCAAAAATTTAAATTTCTTTTAAAATTATTTTTATGCCCTCTGAAAGAATATAAAATAAACCAGAAAACAAGGTAATATGCAGGAAAATCGGTAAGTAAGAAAGTGCAATTTTTTTAGTCGAAACGACGCGCTTTTCTGATTTTGTATGTAAACTTATAGCTTAGATATTTTAATTTTTTTTTTGCAAAAATTTAAATATCCTTTAAAATTATTTTTATGCCTTCTGAAAGAATATAAAATAAATCAGCAACCAAGGTAATCTGCAGGAAAATCGGTTAATAAGAAAGTGCCATTTTTGTGGTCGAAATTGCGTGCTTTTCGGATTTTTTTATGTAAACTCATAGTCTAGATATTTTAATTTTTTTTTGCAAAAATTTAAATGTCTTTCAAAATTATTTTTATTCCTTCTGAAAAAATATAAAATAAACTAGCAACCGAGATAATCTGCAGGAAAATCGGTTAATAAGAAAGTGCCATTTTTGTGGTCGAAATGGCGTGCTTTTCGGATTTTTTATGTAAACTCATAGTCTAGATATTTTAATTTTTTTTTTGCAAAAATTTAAATATCTTTCAAAACTATTTTTATTCCTTCTGGAAAAATATAAAATAAACCAGCAACCAAGGTAATCTGCAGGAAAATCGGTTAATAAGAAAGTGCCATTTTTGTGGTCGAAATGGCGTGCTTTTCGGATTTTTTTATGTAAACTCATAGTCTAGATATTTTAATTTTTTTTTGCAAAATTTAAATATCTTTCAAAATTATTTTTATTCCTTCTGAAAAAATATAAAATAAACCAGCAACCAAGGTAATCTGCAGGAAAATCGGTTAATAAGAAAGTGCCATTTTTGTGGTCGAAATGGCGTGCTTTTCGGATTTTTTTATGTAAACTCATAGTCTCGATATTTAAATTTTCTTTTGCAAAAATTTAAATGTCTTTAAAAATTATTTTTATTCCTTCTGAAAAAATATAAAATAAACTAGCAACCGAGATAATCTGCAGGAAAATCCTTTAATAAGAAAGTGCCATTTTTGTGGTCGAAATGGCGTGCTTTTCGGATTTTTTTATGTAAACTCATAGTCTAGAGATTTTAATTTTTTTTTGCAAAAATTTAAATATCTTTCAAAATTATTTTTATTCCTTCTGAAAAAATATAAAATAAACCAGCAACCAAGGTAATCTGCAGGAAAATCGGTTAATAGGTAAGTGCCATTTTTGTGGTCGAAATGGCGTGCTTTTCGGATTTTTTATGTAAACTCATTGTCTAGATATTTTAATTTTTTTTTGCAAAAATTAAAATTTCTTTTAAAATTATTTTTATGCCCTCTGAAAGAATATAAAATAAACCAGAAAACAAGGTAATCTGCAGGAAAATCGGTAAGTAAGAAAATGCCATTTTTTTAGTCGAAAAGACGCGCTTTACGGATTTTGCATGTAAACTTATAGCCTAGACATTTTAATTTTTTTTTGCAAAAATTTAAACATCTTTCGAAATTACTTTTGTTTCTTCTGAAAAAATATAAATTATACCAGCAACCAAGGTAATCTGCAGAAAAATCGGTTAATAGGTAAGTGCCATTTTTGTGGTCGAAATGGCGTGCTTTTCGGATTTTTTATGTAAACTCATTGTCTAGATATTTTAATTTTTTTTTGCAAAAATTAAAATTTCTTTTAAAATTATTTTTATGCCCTCTGAAAGAATATAAAATAAACCAGAAAACAAGGTAATCTGCAGGAAAATCGGTAAGTAAGAAAATGCCATTTTTTTAGTCGAAAAGACGCGCTTTTCGGATTTTGTATGTAAACTTATAGCCTAGATATTTTAATTTTTTTTTGCAAAAATTTAAACATTTTTCAAAATTACTTTTATTCCTTCTGAAAAAATATAAAATAAACCAGCAACCAAGATAATCTGCAGGAAAATCGGTTAATAAGAAAGTGCCATTTTTGTGGTCGAAATGGCGTGCTTTTCGGATTTTTTATGTAAACTCATAGTCTAGATATTTTACTTTTTTTTTGCAAAAATTTAAATTTCTTTTAAAATTATTTTTATGCCCTCTGAAAGAATATAGAATAAACCAGAAAACTAGGTAATCTGCAGGAAAATCGGTAAGTAAGAAAATGCCATTTTTTTAGTCGAAACGACGCGCTTTTCGGATCTTGTATGTAAACTTATAGCCTAGACATTTTATTTTTTTTTTGCAAAAATTTAAACATCTTTCAAAATTACTTTTATTCCTTCTGAAAAAATATAAAATAAACCAGCAACCAAGATAATCTGCAGGAAAATCGGTTAATAAGAAAGTGCCATTTTTGTGGTCGAAATGGCGTGCTTTTCGGATTTTTTATGTAAACTCATAGTCTAGATATTTTACTTTTTTTTTGCAAAAATTTAAATTTCTTTTAAAATTATTTTTATGCCCTCTGAAAGAATATAGAATAAACCAGAAAACTAGGTAATCTGCAGGAAAATCGGTAAGTAAGAAAATGCCATTTTTTTAGTCGAAACGACGCGCTTTTCGGATCTTGTATGTAAACTTATAGCCTAGACATTTTATTTTTTTTTTGCAAAAATTTAAACATCTTTCAAAATTACTTTTATTCCTTCTGAAAAAATATAAAATAAACCAGCAACCAAGATAATCTGCAGGAAAATCGGTTAATAAGAAAGTGCCATTTTTGTGGTCGAAATGGCGTGCTTTTCGGATTTTTTATGTAAACTCATAGTCTAGATATTTTAATTTTTTTTTGCAAAAGTTTAAATTTCTTTTAAAATTATTTTTATGCCCTCTGAAAGAATATAGAATAAACCAGAAAACTAGGTAATCTGCAGGAAAATCGGTAAGTAAGAAAATGCCATTTTTTTAGTCGAAACGACGCGCTTTTCGGATCTTGTATGTAAACTTATAGCCTAGATATTTTATTTTTTTTTTGCAAAAATTTAAACATCTTTCAAAATTACTTTTATTCCTTCTGAAAAAATATAAAATAAACCAGCAACCAAGATAATCTGCAGGAAAATCGGTTAATAAGAAAGTGCCATTTTTGTGGTCGAAATGGCGTGCTTTTCGGATTTTTTATGTAAACTCATAGTCTAGAATTTTAATTTTTTTTTGCAAAAATTAAAATTTCTTTTAAAATTATTTTTATGCCCTCTGAAAGAATATAAAATAAACCAGAAAACAAGGTAATCTGCAATAAAATCGGTAAGTAAGAAAATGCCATTTTTTTAGTCGAAAAGACGCGCTTTTCGGATTTTGCATGTAAACTTATAGCCTAGATATTTTAATTTTTTTTTGCAAAAATTTAAACATTTTTCAAAATTACTTTTATTCCCTCTGAAAAAATATAAAATAAACCAGCAACCAAGATAATCTGCAGGAAAATCGGTTAATAAGAAAGTGCCATTTTTGTGGTCGAAATGGCGTGCTTTTCGGATTTTTTATGTAAACTCATAGTCTAGATATTTTACTTTTTTTTTGCAAAAATTTAAATTTCTTTTAAAATTATTTTTATGCCCTCTGAAAGAATATAGAATAAACCAGAAAACTAGGTAATCTGCAGGAAAATCGGTAAGTAAGAAAATGCCATTTTTTTAGTCGAAACGACGCGCTTTTCGGATCTTGTATGTAAACTTATAGCCTAGACATTTTATTTTTTTTTGCAAAAATTTAAACATCTTTCAAAATTACTTTTATTCCTTCTGAAAAAATATAAAATAAACCAGCAACCAAGATAATCTGCAGGAAAATCGGTTAATAAGAAAGTGCCATTTTTGTGGTCGAAATGGCGTGCTTTTCGGATTTTTTATGTAAACTCATAGTCTAGATATTTTAATTTTTTTTTGCAAAAGTTTAAATTTCTTTTAAAATTATTTTTATGCCCTCTGAAAGAATATAGAATAAACCAGAAAACTAGGTAATCTGCAGGAAAATCGGTAAGTAAGAAAATGCCATTTTTTTAGTCGAAAAGACGCGCTTTTCGGATTTTGCATGTAAACTTATAGCCTAGATATTTTAATTTTTTTTTGCAAAAATTTAAACATCTTTCAAAATTACTTTTATTTTTTCTGAAAAAATATAAATTATACCAGCAACCAAGGTAATCTGCAGAAAAATCGGTTAATAGGTAAGTGCCATTTTTGTGGTCGAAATGGCGTGCTTTTCGGATTTTTTATGTAAACTCATTGTCTAGATATTTTAATTTTTTTTTGCAAAAATTAAAATTTCTTTTAAAATTATTTTTATGCCCTCTGAAAGAATATAAAATAAACCAGAAAACAAGGTAATCTGCAGGAAAATCGGTAAGTAAGAAAATGCCATTTTTTTAGTCGAAAAGACGCGCTTTTCGGATTTTGTATGTAAACTTATAGCCTAGATATTTTAATTTTTTTTTGCAAAAATTTAAACATTTTTCAAAATTACTTTTATTCCTTCTGAAAAAATATAAAATAAACCAGCAACCAAGATAATCTGCAGGAAAATCGGTTAATAAGAAAGTGCCATTTTTGTGGTCGAAATGGCGTGCTTTTCGGATTTTTTATGTAAACTCATAGTCTAGATATTTTACTTTTTTTTTGCAAAAATTTAAATTTCTTTTAAAATTATTTTTATGCCCTCTGAAAGAATATAGAATAAACCAGAAAACTAGGTAATCTGCAGGAAAATCGGTAAGTAAGAAAATGCCATTTTTTTAGTCGAAACGACGCGCTTTTCGGATCCTGTATGTAAACTTATAGCCTAGACATTTTATTTTTTTTTTGCAAAAATTTAAACATCTTTCAAAATTACTTTTATTCCTTCTGAAAAAATATAAAATAAACCAGCAACCAAGATAATCTGCAGGAAAATCGGTTAATAAGAAAGTGCCATTTTTGTGGTCGAAATGGCGTGCTTTTCGGATTTTTTATGTAAACTCATAGTCTAGATATTTTAATTTTTTTTTGCAAAAGTTTAAATTTCTTTTAAAATTATTTTTATGCCCTCTGAAAGAATATAGAATAAACCAGAAAACTAGGTAATCTGCAGGAAAATCGGTAAGTAAGAAAATGCCATTTTTTTAGTCGAAACGACGCGCTTTTCGGATCTTGTATGTAAACTTATAGCCTAGATATTTTATTTTTTTTTTGCAAAAATTTAAACATCTTTCAAAATTACTTTTATTCCTTCTGAAAAAATATAAAATAAACCAGCAACCAAGATAATCTGCAGGAAAATCGGTTAATAAGAAAGTGCCATTTTTGTGGTCGAAATGGCGTGCTTTTCGGATTTTTTATGTAAACTCATAGTCTAGAATTTTAATTTTTTTTTGCAAAAATTAAAATTTCTTTTAAAATTATTTTTATGCCCTCTGAAAGAATATAAAATAAACCAGAAAACAAGGTAATCTGCAATAAAATCGGTAAGTAAGAAAATGCCATTTTTTTAGTCGAAAAGACGCGCTTTTCGGATTTTGCATGTAAACTTATAGCCTAGATATTTTAATTTTTTTTTGCAAAAATTTAAACATTTTTCAAAATTACTTTTATTCCCTCTGAAAAAATATAAAATAAACCAGCAACCAAGATAATCTGCAGGAAAATCGGTTAATAAGAAAGTGCCATTTTTGTGGTCGAAATGGCGTGCTTTTCGGATTTTTTATGTAAACTCATAGTCTAGATATTTTACTTTTTTTTTGCAAAAATTTAAATTTCTTTTAAAATTATTTTTATGCCCTCTGAAAGAATATAGAATAAACCAGAAAACTAGGTAATCTGCAGGAAAATCGGTAAGTAAGAAAATGCCATTTTTTTAGTCGAAACGACGCGCTTTTCGGATCTTGTATGTAAACTTATAGCCTAGACATTTTATTTTTTTTTGCAAAAATTTAAACATCTTTCAAAATTACTTTTATTCCTTCTGAAAAAATATAAAATAAACCAGCAACCAAGATAATCTGCAGGAAAATCGGTTAATAAGAAAGTGCCATTTTTGTGGTCGAAATGGCGTGCTTTTCGGATTTTTTATGTAAACTCATAGTCTAGATATTTTAATTTTTTTTTGCAAAATTTTAAATTTCTTTTAAAATTATTTTTATGCCCTCTGAAAGAATATAGAATAAACCAGAAAACTAGGTAATCTGCAGGAAAATCGGTAAGTAAGAAAATGCCATTTTTTTAGTCGAAACGACGCGCTTTTCGGATCTTGTATGTAAACTTATAGCCTAGACATTTTATTTTTTTTTTGCAAAAATTTAAACATCTTTCAAAATTACTTTTATTCCTTCTGAAAAAATATAAAATAAACCAGCAACCAAGATAATCTGCAGGAAAATCGGTTAATAAGAAAGTGCCATTTTTGTGGTCGAAATGGCGTGCTTTTCGGATTTTTTATGTAAACTCATAGTCTAGAATTTTAATTTTTTTTTGCAAAAATTAAAATTTCTTTTAAAATTATTTTTATGCCCTCTGAAAGAATATAAAATAAACCAGAAAACAAGGTAATCTGCAATAAAATCGGTAAGTAAGAAAATGCCATTTTTTTAGTCGAAAAGACGCGCTTTTCGGATTTTGCATGTAAACTTATAGCCTAGATATTTTAATTTTTTTTTGCAAAAATTTAAACATCTTTCAAAATTACTTTTATTTTTTCTGAAAAAATATAAATTATACCAGCAACCAAGGTAATCTGCAGAAAAATCGGTTAATAGGTAAGTGCCATTTTTGTGGTCGAAATGGCGTGCTTTTCGGATTTTTTATGTAAACTCATTGTCTAGATATTTTAATTTTTTTTTGCAAAAATTAAAATTTCTTTTAAAATTATTTTTATGCCCTCTGAAAGAATATAAAATAAACCAGAAAACAAGGTAATCTGCAGGAAAATCGGTAAGTAAGAAAATGCCATTTTTTTAGTCGAAAAGACGCGCTTTTCGGATTTTGTATGTAAACTTATAGCCTAGATACTTTAATTTTTTTTTGCAAAAATTTAAACATTTTTCAAAATTACTTTTATTCCTTCTGAAAAAATATAAAATAAACCAGCAACCAAGATAATCTGCAGGAAAATCGGTTAATAAGAAAGTGCCATTTTTGTGGTCGAAATGGCGTGCTTTTCGGATTTTTTATGTAAACTCATAGTCTAGATATTTTACTTTTTTTTTGCAAAAATTTAAATTTCTTTTAAAATTATTTTTATGCCCTCTGAAAGAATATAGAATAAACCGGAAAACTAGGTAATCTGCAGGAAAATCGGTAAGTAAGAAAATGCCATTTTTTTAGTCGAAACGACGCGCTTTTCGGATCCTGTATGTAAACTTATAGCCTAGACATTTTATTTTTTTTTTGCAAAAATTTAAACATCTTTCAAAATTACTTTTATTCCTTCTGAAAAAATATAAAATAAACCAGCAACCAAGATAATCTGCAGGAAAATCGGTTAATAAGAAAGTGCCATTTTTGTGGTCGAAATGGCGTGCTTTTCGGATTTTTTATGTAAACTCATAGTCTAGATATTTTAATTTTTTTTTGCAAAAGTTTAAATTTCTTTTAAAATTATTTTTATGCCCTCTGAAAGAATATAGAATAAACCAGAAAACTAGGTAATCTGCAGGAAAATCGGTAAGTAAGAAAATGCCATTTTTTTAGTCGAAACGACGCGCTTTTCGGATCTTGTATGTAAACTTATAGCCTAGATATTTTATTTTTTTTTTGCAAAAATTTAAACATCTTTCAAAATTACTTTTATTCCTTCTGAAAAAATATAAAATAAACCAGCAACCAAGATAATCTGCAGGAAAATCGGTTAATAAGAAAGTGCCATTTTTGTGGTCGAAATGGCGTGCTTTTCGGATTTTTTATGTAAACTCATAGTCTAGAATTTTAATTTTTTTTTGCAAAAATTAAAATTTCTTTTAAAATTATTTTTATGCCCTCTGAAAGAATATAAAATAAACCAGAAAACAAGGTAATCTGCAATAAAATCGGTAAGTAAGAAAATGCCATTTTTTTAGTCGAAAAGACGCGCTTTTCGGATTTTGCATGTAAACTTATAGCCTAGATATTTTAATTTTTTTTTGCAAAAATTTAAACATTTTTCAAAATTACTTTTATTCCCTCTGAAAAAATATAAAATAAACCAGCAACCAAGATAATCTGCAGGAAAATCGGTTAATAAGAAAGTGCCATTTTTGTGGTCGAAATGGCGTGCTTTTCGGATTTTTTATGTAAACTCATAGTCTAGATATTTTACTTTTTTTTTGCAAAAATTTAAATTTCTTTTAAAATTATTTTTATGCCCTCTGAAAGAATATAGAATAAACCAGAAAACTAGGTAATCTGCAGGAAAATCGGTAAGTAAGAAAATGCCATTTTTTTAGTCGAAACGACGCGCTTTTCGGATCTTGTATGTAAACTTATAGCCTAGACATTTTATTTTTTTTTGCAAAAATTTAAACATCTTTCAAAATTACTTTTATTCCTTCTGAAAAAATATAAAATAAACCAGCAACCAAGATAATCTGCAGGAAAATCGGTTAATAAGAAAGTGCCATTTTTGTGGTCGAAATGGCGTGCTTTTCGGATTTTTTATGTAAACTCATAGTCTAGATATTTTAATTTTTTTTTGCAAAATTTTAAATTTCTTTTAAAATTATTTTTATGCCCTCTGAAAGAATATAGAATAAACCAGAAAACTAGGTAATCTGCAGGAAAATCGGTAAGTAAGAAAATGCCATTTTTTTAGTCGAAACGACGCGCTTTTCGGATCTTGTATGTAAACTTATAGCCTAGACATTTTATTTTTTTTTTGCAAAAATTTAAACATCTTTCAAAATTACTTTTATTCCTTCTGAAAAAATATAAAATAAACCAGCAACCAAGATAATCTGCAGGAAAATCGGTTAATAAGAAAGTGCCATTTTTGTGGTCGAAATGGCGTGCTTTTCGGATTTTTTATGTAAACTCATAGTCTAGAATTTTAATTTTTTTTTGCAAAAATTAAAATTTCTTTTAAAATTATTTTTATGCCCTCTGAAAGAATATAAAATAAACCAGAAAACAAGGTAATCTGCAATAAAATCGGTAAGTAAGAAAATGCCATTTTTTTAGTCGAAAAGACGCGCTTTTCGGATTTTGCATGTAAACTTATAGCCTAGATATTTTAATTTTTTTTTGCAAAAATTTAAACATCTTTCAAAATTACTTTTATTTTTTCTGAAAAAATATAAATTATACCAGCAACCAAGGTAATCTGCAGAAAAATCGGTTAATAGGTAAGTGCCATTTTTGTGGTCGAAATGGCGTGCTTTTCGGATTTTTTATGTAAACTCATTGTCTAGATATTTTAATTTTTTTTTGCAAAAATTAAAATTTCTTTTAAAATTATTTTTATGCCCTCTGAAAGAATATAAAATAAACCAGAAAACAAGGTAATCTGCAGGAAAATCGGTAAGTAAGAAAATGCCATTTTTTTAGTCGAAAAGACGCGCTTTTCGGATTTTGTATGTAAACTTATAGCCTAGATATTTTAATTTTTTTTTGCAAAAATTTAAACATTTTTCAAAATTACTTTTATTCCTTCTGAAAAAATATAAAATAAACCAGCAACCAAGATAATCTGCAGGAAAATCGGTTAATAAGAAAGTGCCATTTTTGTGGTCGAAATGGCGTGCTTTTCGGATTTTTTATGTAAACTCATAGTCTAGATATTTTACTTTTTTTTTGCAAAAATTTAAATTTCTTTTAAAATTATTTTTATGCCCTCTGAAAGAATATAGAATAAACCAGAAAACTAGGTAATCTGCAGGAAAATCGGTAAGTAAGAAAATGCCATTTTTTTAGTCGAAACGACGCGCTTTTCGGATCTTGTATGTAAACTTATAGCCTAGACATTTTATTTTTTTTTTGCAAAAATTTAAACATCTTTCAAAATTACTTTTATTCCTTCTGAAAAAATATAAAATAAACCAGCAACCAAGATAATCTGCAGGAAAATCGGTTAATAAGAAAGTGCCATTTTTGTGGTCGAAATGGCGTGCTTTTCGGATTTTTTATGTAAACTCATAGTCTAGATATTTTAATTTTTTTTTGCAAAAGTTTAAATTTCTTTTAAAATTATTTTTATGCCCTCTGAAAGAATATAGAATAAACCAGAAAACTAGGTAATCTGCAGGAAAATCGGTAAGTAAGAAAATGCCATTTTTTTAGTCGAAACGACGCGCTTTTCGGATCTTGTATGTAAACTTATAGCCTAGATATTTTATTTTTTTTTTGCAAAAATTTAAACATCTTTCAAAATTACTTTTATTCCTTCTGAAAAAATATAAAATAAACCAGCAACCAAGATAATCTGCAGGAAAATCGGTTAATAAGAAAGTGCCATTTTTGTGGTCGAAATGGCGTGCTTTTCGGATTTTTTATGTAAACTCATAGTCTAGAATTTTAATTTTTTTTTGCAAAAATTAAAATTTCTTTTAAAATTATTTTTATGCCCTCTGAAAGAATATAAAATAAACCAGAAAACAAGGTAATCTGCAATAAAATCGGTAAGTAAGAAAATGCCATTTTTTTAGTCGAAAAGACGCGCTTTTCGGATTTTGCATGTAAACTTATAGCCTAGATATTTTAATTTTTTTTTGCAAAAATTTAAACATTTTTCAAAATTACTTTTATTCCCTCTGAAAAAATATAAAATAAACCAGCAACCAAGATAATCTGCAGGAAAATCGGTTAATAAGAAAGTGCCATTTTTGTGGTCGAAATGGCGTGCTTTTCGGATTTTTTATGTAAACTCATAGTCTAGATATTTTACTTTTTTTTTGCAAAAATTTAAATTTCTTTTAAAATTATTTTTATGCCCTCTGAAAGAATATAGAATAAACCAGAAAACTAGGTAATCTGCAGGAAAATCGGTAAGTAAGAAAATGCCATTTTTTTAGTCGAAACGACGCGCTTTTCGGATCTTGTATGTAAACTTATAGCCTAGACATTTTATTTTTTTTTGCAAAAATTTAAACATCTTTCAAAATTACTTTTATTCCTTCTGAAAAAATATAAAATAAACCAGCAACCAAGATAATCTGCAGGAAAATCGGTTAATAAGAAAGTGCCATTTTTGTGGTCGAAATGGCGTGCTTTTCGGATTTTTTATGTAAACTCATAGTCTAGATATTTTAATTTTTTTTTGCAAAATTTTAAATTTCTTTTAAAATTATTTTTATGCCCTCTGAAAGAATATAGAATAAACCAGAAAACTAGGTAATCTGCAGGAAAATCGGTAAGTAAGAAAATGCCATTTTTTTAGTCGAAACGACGCGCTTTTCGGATCTTGTATGTAAACTTATAGCCTAGACATTTTATTTTTTTTTTGCAAAAATTTAAACATCTTTCAAAATTACTTTTATTCCTTCTGAAAAAATATAAAATAAACCAGCAACCAAGATAATCTGCAGGAAAATCGGTTAATAAGAAAGTGCCATTTTTGTGGTCGAAATGGCGTGCTTTTCGGATTTTTTATGTAAACTCATAGTCTAGAATTTTAATTTTTTTTTGCAAAAATTAAAATTTCTTTTAAAATTATTTTTATGCCCTCTGAAAGAATATAAAATAAACCAGAAAACAAGGTAATCTGCAATAAAATCGGTAAGTAAGAAAATGCCATTTTTTTAGTCGAAAAGACGCGCTTTTCGGATTTTGCATGTAAACTTATAGCCTAGATATTTTAATTTTTTTTTGCAAAAATTTAAACATCTTTCAAAATTACTTTTATTTTTTCTGAAAAAATATAAATTATACCAGCAACCAAGGTAATCTGCAGAAAAATCGGTTAATAGGTAAGTGCCATTTTTGTGGTCGAAATGGCGTGCTTGGTGGATCTTGCATATAATCCCATACATCAGATATATTTACTTTTTTTTTAAAAAACTCAATTTCTGTTGCCTGAAAGTGCATAAAATGAACCAGCAAATAAGGTAATCTACAAGAAAATTGGTTAGCAGGAAAGTGCCTTTTTTGTGGTAGCATTCTCTAAATATAAATCCCATACTCTAGATATTTTTTCTTCGAAGAACCAAAATATTTTTCAAAATAGATTTTATGTTGACTGAAAGTGCATAAAATAGGTCAGTAAATAAGATAATCGGCAGGAAAATTAGCGGTTAGCAGGTAATTACCAATTTTTTGCAAAAAGTGATAGGGTTTGGACACGTCTCATGACAATGGATACTATACTAATCTCGTAGGAGGCGAGATAGATATTTACCAGGAGTTCAATAAAAGAACATCATGTCAATCAAATCAAAATCAAGTTTTGAATTAAATTTTTTAGTTACAAAAAACATTATGCGGCTGACTTAAAACAACACTTATTTAATAAGTTTTGACCAACCCTGTATTCTACATCCTCAAATGCTACCAAAATATTTTCTTTCAAGTTTTTCTAATTTTCTTCTATTCTTCTTTCTTTCTTTCCTTCTCAAAAGTCTTTGTGACTTCTAGTAAAACCTGCAGAAAACATAGTACAACTTAGTCTTTAAAGCTAGCCTAACTAAAGAAACAGAAAACTACTGTATTCTATTCGTACAAGGTTGTTGAACATAATTTAAACAAAATCCCTTATTGTTTACATCTTGCGATTGCAGTTCTCCGGCGTCAGTGTGAAAAACCAGTATGAAAGGCCTCACAGTGCCTGAAACAAAAAACGACACTATGGAAAAAAGCCCTCCCCCCGTCAAAACACAAACTTACTCATTACCGTAGCAGGAATTTGACTAATTTCGGCGCTGAAGACGCCACCGCATATCCTGTCCACAGTCGGAACTCTACCCCCGTATCCCGCCCTATTGACGTTCATCGCCATGGGGATGATTATGTAGTCGTTGGGGCAGGAGTTCACCGGACCGTTACTGCCCACCATCGAGGAGACAAGCAAGTTGGAGTTTCCCGATAGAGTGAAGGATTGATTTCTTGGGTTTACTGAAACATGCATTAAGAATTTATTGGTATGGTGATAATAGTCAGTTGCAGAAATAGTAGTAGTAGTGTACTTAGGAGGCTTCTGCCCCTCTTGGAAAAAGTAGTAGTGAAGCTAAGCGGGCTCCGCTCCCTCCCTAAAGAAAAGTAGTGAAGCTAAGTCAGTTCAGACCCTCTAAAAAAAAGTTGTAGCACAGCTAAGCGGATTCTGCTCCCTTTAAAAAAAAATAGTAGCTTTACTAAGCTAAGCGGATTCTGCCTTCCTGCTTGTAGTGCAGCAGGACGGGTACGGAATCACTATATTTGGCGTTCTAAAAAAATACCAAGAGACTATTAAATCGATTACTAACCATCATCAATGCACTGCGAGTATTGAATTCCGCAAAAGTTCCTTTCGGCCCTGACGCAAATTGTGTAATCTTGGTTGGATAGCTGCCTGCCGGTGGTGAGGTCAAAGTTGAAGGATCTGATTTGACCCGTGACCCCAGTGAAGTATTGCAGGCATCCCTCATCGGCTAAAAAAATAATAAAGTCAAAATGAAGTTACATGAATAAGTTTAGGTGGGTATTCACCTTTCATTAGTGAGTGACAGTGAATTTGAGTGATACGTATTTTCCACGACCTGTCAAATGGCTCCCCAGTGGTGATTACTGTCAAAGTGACTGGGCTGACGTTCTGACCTTCCTCGACTCCAATGTAAACTAATAAAGAAGTTGGAGTTATTTGATTTAATAAAATTTTCACGTAGTTTATCACAAGTATTTAATTAATTAAATTAAAGTTAGAAGTACATTAAATTAATTTTTTTGTGTAAATTTTGTTTAAAATTTAAGTTTTATTAATAAAAATATTGAAAGATAATTTAAATATGAATTAAATTAAATAAGCTTAAAAGACAAAAATATTAATATATTTTATATAAATGTCACCAATGTAGATCTGAATATTAGAAAATTTAAATTAAATTTAATTTTATTATACCATGTTCAATCAAATTTACTTCGACTCCAATGTAAAGAACTTAAGAAAGAAACTTAAAAAAAATCCGAAGCTTAAATGACTTAAGCTTAGTAGATTTAATTAAATTTTAATTGGTTTTAATTGATATGCATGTAATTCATTTTAGATTTAGTTCCCTTAAGAGAATGCAGTCTATTAACTTAATTTCATTTTGTTAATGTGACTTTTGATTGAGGTTCAAATTAAAAAAAAATAATTAAAAATAAATATTATGTAAATTGAACTTAATTAAAATTAATATTTAGAATTAGAGTTAAAAGTAAAATTTATTGTCATTAAATTTAACTTAAATGTGTCTAATATAGAATTAAATATAATTACAGTTTTTATAATTGAAAACTAAAGTGACATTAATGATTGGGTAAATTTAAATTAAATTAAATTTTATTAAGTTACAAATAATTTAATTTAACCAGTATTTTATTTATATTAATTAAGGTTGAATTTCAATAAAATATAGTTCAATTGAATTTACTTCGACTCCAATGAAACTGACAAGGAGTTAAACTTACTGGATTTAATTTAATTTTAAATGGTTTTGAACGGCATGTATATAATTCATTTAATAAAAGTTAAAAGAACTAAATTTGTTAAATTAATTTCATATTGTTGATATACATTATAATTTAAATTCTAATTTAATTAATAAAAATGTTTAAATACAAATTAAATATTAATTAAATTAAACTTATTTAAAATTAATAATTTAAATTATAGTTGAAAAGAGAAATTTGTTGTCATTAAATTCAATTTAAATGTGCCCAATATAGAATTTTTTATAACTATAGTTTTTATAAATTGTTAAAAACTAAAGCGACATTAAATCCTTTATTCTGCAAATTTTAATTATATTTAACTCAATTTAATTTAACCAGTTTTTATTTTTTATTAATTAAGGTTGAGCTTCAATTAAATCTTCTTCGACTGTATTGTAAATTGATAAAGAAGTTGAAGTTTGTATATTTCTTTGACTTTTAAATAGTTTTAAATGACATATATAATTAATTTCATTAAATTTAAGAAAATTATATCTGGTAAATTACATTTATTTTGTTGAATAACATTTTGATTGAAGCTCAAATTTACTTGGTAAAAATTTTAAGATACCAATTAAATATTAATTAAATTAAACTTAATTAAATGAATAATATAAATAAAAATTAAAAAGAAAAACTTATTATTCTTAAATTTAATTTAAAGGCGCCGAATGTAAAGTTTAATATTCTACATTCGGCACATAAATAAAGTGACATTAAACTCTACATTATTATATTCTTTTATTTAATTTAATTTAACTACTATTTAATTTTTATCAGCTTAAAAAAAATTATGTTAAACAAATTTGATTTAATTAACTTAAATATCTTAACTGTAATTATTTCCTGATGCTCCAGTAAAATGGCCTAGAACTGCCAGAGACACACAACTTTTACTAGTTGTTAACCAAGGCAACTTTTCAAGTATGCAAAGAAAAACCTTTACGAAGACGCTTGGGCTTCAATTAATTAATAATGTAGGTTCTTTAAAATAAACTTTGTAATTCCACTCGCCGCATCGTCTTCCAATAAATTAACGGAATATAACTTTAAGGACTTTAAGCCGCAGGCAGTGGAAATTTATAATTAATAAAGAATGTCTTATTACAGCTTGCAGGAAACGGGGGCGGCAAGTGCTCTTTATTGTATAACTTAATTTTCTTGCAAAAGGATTAGTAATCTAGACTCTTTTAGGAAAATTTCCAAGAAACGAACCTGAGTTCACTGAAAATTATTATAAGAGAATAAGAGGTTCGGGGACTAGTGAGAAGATAACTCTAAAAAAGCAGATTTGATGTTCGTGCAACTCAATATTGTTGGGATTTTGTTTGCAGGTATTACGTTATAGGTATATTCACGTAATTTGAGTATAATTAAAAATTAAAGTTTTATTGTTTAGGATTTTATTGAAAATTAAGTTTGATGTAAATTTTAAATTGTATATATTTTAATTTTATTTATTTATACCAAATTTAATTCAAATTTATCAACGTAATTTAAAAAAATGTAAATTTCAAGGGTTATTTTAAATTTTATAAAAATTAAAATTAACATAAATTTTAACTTTAATGTATTTTATTTATATTTATTTCTTTTAAAATTTAATAAAAAAATAAGATTTTTTTAATTAAATATTAAATTAGTTAATTTATTATAAAATCATAAATTTTATCCATAGATTGACTTAGATAAGTTAGCTTAAACAGAACCGTATTAAATTTGAGTTTATGCAAAACAATAAGCAAGAAAATTTGAACTTAATAAAATGAAACATTAACTTTGACTAATGAAAAATTCATAAAAAATCCTGCAAAGGAGATAAATATACAACTCATGAGTTAATATTAAACCTGAGAAGCTGCAGTACTTCGTATATTATCCATAATATTTTAGTTTGCTAAATAAGTCCCTTGGGAGTAATAACCGTTATCTTCTTACCGTGATTTCCATCGTTGCGTCCGCAAATGGCCGGCACTGAAGGGTTTCCTCCAGACACAATAAACTGATCATTAATGCATAGATGGTTTTGGGTTTCAGGGCCCATTATGTTCATAACCTCGAAATCTAATCTGCAAAGGGAACGGTCGTTAATAGTTAACCCACTCTAGTTGACAGAGGTTGCTTGGCGCCCTTGCATGCGCCCTATGTACTGTAATATTCAGTGTTACCTACCTGTATTGGCATACATTCGGACTGGCTTTCAGGATTGTAACCTGGCAAGACCCCACCGAGTTGTAGCTGTCTGGATAGCCCTCGTTGACGAAGTAGCTGCCATTTTCTCTAATGATTGACCCACATCTTGCCGTCACTATGCAGAGACAATTAATTTGTCATAAACTAAAGGGTGTTCATAAAAAAAACCTCGTAGCAAGTTATAGAATTGAAACTCGCAAAAATTAAATTCGCATCATTTTATGACAATTTCATTTTTTTTTGTATGAAGTCACCTACTGTTCTAAATTCATGGCCTGCTTGAGGTTTTTTTTAATGAACGCACGATATAACACGTTTTCCCTAACTCACACAATGTGTGTAATTTTAATTTGTCTACAGCGCCACGCCATAAAACTGATTTATCGTCATCCAGAAAATTGATGTTCTATTAAAATGTTATAGAGCGAAATTATACTGCAATTGGTGGTCACATTAGAGCTGCGATGTCATTTTATATTAATACGTGTGAAAATTACCACCCTGCGCCATTTTATGAGGCATAATGCAATTTTGGCCTGGAAATTGGGACGACAATAAAGTGGGAATAAGACGTTTTATCGAATAAACGGTATCACTCTTCAGAAATATTGAGCTCGAATCCAATAATATTAGATGGTTTTTAGTCGATGGATATTTAGTCGAAACATATACTTTTTAGTTCAGGTTAGGTTTAGTTAAACTTGTGGCTGACTTATAGTGTGAAAATTAGGTTTGTGTTTGTCCCAGTCCAACGATTTTTTCTCAGTTAAAATGGGTTATCAACTTTAGGTTACATTTACGGAAACTAGTTAATCCTTGTTTAAAATTTAAAGAAATACACCGATTGAACAAAATGTATTTAATTGAACTAATTTCGTTTTTATGAAAAAAAAATTAATTTACATTTATTTGAATTAAATGTAATAAATTTGTATTTATTTTTATCGATTTATTTAAATTAAATTTAATATTAGTGAAATTATTTTTTTAATAAAATTAAAAATATAAATAAAAGTTTTCAGCAACTAGAATTTCTAGTTTTAAAGCTAAATTACTGACTTTTAATTTCTTTAATATATTTGTTATTACTATTAATATTCCTAAAATATATTTTCCCATAAATTTTAATTTAATTTAGTTTACTATTGTTAAATGTTATATTACGTAGCGTTATCCAACTATTTTTTAATTAACTTTCCTCTACTTTGCAAAATTAGAACTTTTATTATATTTATTTAATTTTAACTCATTACGACTATATTTCATTAATTAAATCATGAACCCGTGTTATGAAAAAAAAATTAATTAACTTAATTTTATTGATGTTAAATTTAATTGTCGGTGTATTAAATACTCCAAAAGAATTTGTTAAACTGAATTGGTTTTTATGTGGTAAAACATATTGTCGGACGTTCTAAATTAAATTCAAACTCACATAAATATTAGCAATCGGTTGAATTTATTTCATGCGAAGTCTAGTTTAAGAAAATTTAATTTACTACATAAATTAAATTTAACAAAACTTTTATTTATTTAAATCAAATTAATATTTATGTATATGAAATATTTAAATAATGTTCGTTAAATTAAGTTTTTAATTTATTAAAAAAAAATTATTTTTTGGAATGTAACTATTTAATTTAGGTAAAATTTAATTTTAATTTCAGGTTGGCGTGCAGGTTATGTTTACTTAAAATGATAGTTAATTCGTGTGTTACGTACGTAATATCCATCAAATTTAGTTAAAGGAGATTTAACAAGTCAAAATTTAATTTGATAATTAAATTTCATTTTCTAAAAATAATTAAAATTTAAAACAATTTTTATAAATTGTAAAAATATATTAATAGTTAATTTTAAAAGTTTCAAGTATTTAAATTTTTATTTTTAAATTTATAAAATTAAATTAAATTTAAATTATTTAACATATTTTGGTTATTGTAAATATTTTTTTTTAGTTTATTATTGTTAAATCGTAATTAATTTCGCTTCTTTGTGGCTTATTATGAAAATTGAATGTAACCTAGATGAATTAATTCATAAAATTAAACACTAGAATTTTACTAATTTAAGTTAAATTTTTAAAACTTTATTTACTTAGTGAAATCATTAAGATAAATTATTTAAAATAATTATTTGTATTTTATTAATTTACATTAATTTAATTGAATTTAAATTCAATTATCGGTCATACTTTTGGAGTCTCTACATTAGATACTCTAATTGATATTTTTTTAATAAATTTTTTACTCTGTTTATACAAGTTAAACATGTTGGCTCTTGCTTTAAATTAAATTTAATTTTAAGCTCAGATAAATATTAGCATTTGTTTGAATATAGTTTATGCTAAATTCAGTTTAAAAAAAAATTAATGAAGTTATATTTAAAAAATTATTTAAATTTAGATAAAACTATTTATTTTAATCACTTCATTAAAATTAAATTTAATATTCGTTAAATTAATTTTTAAATACATATTTAATTTATTTTTAAATAAAAATGTATGTCTTTAGTATATTTGGGTAAAATTTGATTTGAAATTTTAGATTATAGAGTTCAGGTTATGCCTACTTAACATCGTAGTTAGTTCAGGTTTATCGTACATCCTTCTGCCAAATTTACTTAAAGAAAATTAAAAAAAATTAAATTAATTTAAATACTACATTTTTATTTCCTAACAATTATTAAAATTATAAACAACTTTTTCAATTGTATATTTTTATATGAATTAAGATACATAAATATTATCATAAAGTTTAATATAATGTTGATTATTAATTTTACTAAAAAAATTATTTATTGGTAAATCTTAATTCAGTATAGTTTGTTATTATTAGACCGTAAGTTATGTCGCTTTATTGCGGCTTATTAATCAAAATTAAATTTAACTTTGATGAATTAACTAAAATCGAAACGAAAATTAATTAATTTTAACTTTATTAAATTATGCTGTGCGAAACAATAGATTTTTTACTATTTTTTTAAACTTGGATGTTTATTAATTAAATCATTAAATTATGTTTAAAACAATTAATTTTGGTTTTCTAAATTTACGTTAATTAATAGCATTTAAATTTAATTATCTGTGCATTTAAATTAAATATTCTAAAAATATATATTTTTAATGAATTTGTTAAACTGACTTTGTTGTCATATGGTAAAATATGTGATCTGATGCGTTAAATTAAATTTAACCTTAAGTCTAGGTAAATATTAGCATTCAGTTGAATTTAGGTTTACTTAAATTATACAAAATGTTTTTTAACCTAAAAACAATTTAAGTTTAATGAAAACTTATTAAAAAAAAAGAAACTTTTACAAGTATCAAATTTAATTTTACTATGTCAAAAATTTCAAATTTTCTTAGACCAAACTCAGCATGATCTAAATTCAACCGAATGCTAATATTTACCTGGACTTAATGTTAAATTTAATTTACCGCATCAGACCACATATTTTACCATATGACAACAAAGTCAGTGTCGCCAACATAATAATTTCTTATGTCAGAGTCAGAGCCGATTTTCCTTTCTCATTTATATTGAGGGATTATGATGTAGTAATTAACGTGATTATGTAGTGAAAATATGTTGGCGACACTGCACATGCATGGCGGGGGTGACGCGCCAAATTCAAATTCTTGCACTTTTCGAGGCATTTTTCCAATAAACAACCAAAACTGAGGTATTGAAAAAAATTACAGGATGATAGTTGACCATAAGCTCTACAACTTTACTCTTAAAAGTTTTTCAATCAATTCAACCGTACAGGCGCAAAAAAATGAAAACCGATTTCCCATGTTAATCTCCTATGTCCAGGGTTGTGCTGGACACCCGGTATTTGGAGCATTTAATTTAAATGGACCGATAATTAAATTTAAATGCTATTAAATTAAGGTAAATTTAAAAAACCAAAATGAATTATTTATTATTAATTTTGATAAATAAGCCGCAATAAAGCGACATAATTTACGATATAACAATAGCAAACTATACTGTTTTAAAATTTACAAATAAATAAATTTTTAATAATGATAATAATCCAAATGATATTTAATTATGTAATAATAGTATTATATTAAAATTTTTACAGAAATTGAGTATTTAAATTAATTTTAATTAATTAAATTATCTTTAAGTAAATTTGGCAGAAAATGCAAGGAAACGTAGGAAAAACCTGAACTAACTCTGATCTCAACTAGGCATAACCTAAACTCTCTAACCTAAATTAAAAATGAATTTTTACCTAAATAAACTAAAGAAATACAATTTTACTTGAAAATAAATTAAATTTGAAATATGTATTGAAATATTAATTTAACGAATATTAAATTTGATTTAAACAAAATGATTAACACCGATAGAGTTTAATTTAAATTAAAATATTTTTTAAATATAACTTCTTAAATTTTATTTTACTTTAAACTGAACTCAGCATGAAGTATATTCAAATAAATGCTAATATTTATGTGAACTTAAGATTAAATTTAATTTAAAGCAAGAGCCAACAAATTAACTTTATAAAAACAAAGTAAACAAATTTATTAAAAAATTATCATTATTTGTATTTATTACAATATCATTAAATAGTATAGATATTCAAAAAGTATGGCCGATAATTAAATTTAAATTCAATTAAATTAATGTAAATTAAAAAAATACAATTATTTTAGTTGACCTAATATAATGATTTAATCTTAAGGAAATAAAATATTTACCTAGACTTAAGGTTAAATTTAATTTAACGCATCAGACCACATATTTTACCATATGACAACAAGGTCAGTTTAACAATTTTATTAAAAATATATATTTTTAGAATATTTAATTTAAATGCACAGATAATTAAATTTAAAAGCAATTAAATTAACGTAAATTTAAAAAACCAAAATTAATTATTTTAAACATAACTTAATAAATAAAATAAATGTTGATTTATTTAGCATAATGCTATAAAAAGTAAAGAAAACATAAAAATAGTCATAATTAAAAAAAAACAAAATTCACCAATATTAAAAATCACAAAATTCAAAATCTATAAATATAAAAAAAAACACTCACATATGATGATTTAATTAATAAACATCCAAGTTTAAAAAAATAGTAAAAAATCTATTGTTTCGCACAGCTTAATTTAATAAAGTTAAATTTAATTTTGATTAATAAGCCGCAATAAAGCGACATAACTTACGGTCTAATAATAACAAACTATACTGAATTAAGATTTACCAATAAATAATTTTTTTAGTAATAATAATAATCCACATTTTATTAAATTTTATGATAATATTTATGTATCTTAATTTATATAAAAATATACAATTGAAAAATTGTTTATAATTTTAATTATTGTTAAGAAATAAAAATGTAGTATTTAAATTAATTAAATTTTTTTAAATTTTCTTTAAGTAAATTTGGCATAAAATGCAAGGGAACCTACGAAAAACCTGAACTAACTACGATGTTAACTATGCAAGACCTGACCTCTATAATCTAAAATGTTTAATTAAATTTCACCCGAATATACTAAAGACATACATTTTTATTTGAAAATAAATTAAATATGTATTAAAATATTAATTTAACGAATATTACATTTAATTTTAATAAATTGATTAAAATAAATAGTTTTATTTAAATTTAAATAATTTTTTAAATATAAATTCATTAATTTTGTTTTTTTTTAACTGAATTATCAACCATATGCATAAACTATATTCAATACTCTGCATGAAGTATATTCAAACAAATTCTAATATTTATTTGAGCTTAAGATTAAATTTAATTTAAAGCAAGAGCCAACATGTTTAACTTGTAAAAACAGAGTAAACATTTTTTTTAAAACAGTATCAATTAGACTATCTAACGTAGATACTCCAAAAGTATGACCGATAATTAAATTTAAATTAATGTAAATTAATAAAATACAAATAATTATTTTAAATAACTTATCTTAATGAATTCACTAAGTAAATAAAGTTTTAAAAAATTAAAATTAAATTAGTAAAAATCTGGTGATTAATTTTATAAATTAATTTATGTGGGTTGAAATCAATTTTGATAATAAGCCACAATCAAGAGACATTAATTACGGTCTAATAATAATAAACTAGATTGAATCAAAATTTATTAAAAAATTAATTTAAAAGTATTTACAATAATAGGAATTTGTTAAAGAAATCAAAATTTAAATTGAATTTAACTTCATCAATCTAAAAATAAAAATTTAAATACTTAACAAATTTTATCTTTTAATATATTTCTTTTAATTTATAAAAATTGTTTTAAATTTTAATTAATGTTAGAAAATGAAAATTAATTATCAAAATAAATTTTAGCTTGTTAAACTATTAAGTTTAACTATTAAATTAAATAGTTATATTCTAACGACATAATTTATTTTATATAAATTAAAAAGTGAAATTTACGAATATTAATTAAATATTCTATACGTATTTAAATATTAATTTGATTTAAATAAATAAAAGTCTTGATCCATTTGATTTATGTAGTAATTTTAATTTTATTAAATTAAAATTTTCTTAAACTGGACTTGGCTTGAACTAATTTCAACCGACGCTAAAATTTACCTGGACTTAAGGTTAAATTTAATTTAACGCAAAACGATGTCAGTTTAACAAATGTATTAAAATATTTATTTTTAGAGTATTTAATTTAAATGCACACATAATTAAATTTAAATGCAATTAAATTAACGTAAATTTAAAAAACCAAAAATACGTCGCATATACGTGTCCGTGGTATAATGAAATTCTCGAAATACGTTGTCTTATCAGTTAACGTCGAGACCCAAGGAAAATTACTTTACTAATTGCCTGATCGCCTTTTATAATGGCCAACGCAGTTTTGGACAAAACGTCAGGAAATAGTTCAATTGGACAGCAGCTTTAAAGCCTGGGAATATATTTTGGCTGTAAAAGTAGGGATTTACACTCTGATATGTTATTTTAGTTGAATTTAGCTACCAATGCAAGTAAAGTTTATATTAGATTTAAGTAAAGAACACATTATGTTAGAAAAACTTGATAAAATTAAACAAATTTAAATAATTTGTTATTTAATTGTTAAAATACGATATTGTCTTTTTAATTTTTATCATGAATTAAGCTTAAATCAAGTTTTATTTTCCACATATCTAAATTAAATTGAGTATTCGTAAAAATAATTTAATAAACTGTAGTTAAATTAAATTAATTGTTAAATCAAAAACTATTGTTTATACGAATAAAGTTTTTGTAAGATTTATAAAAAAATATATGCTCACTTATAAATGTCACAATTTATTAGATTAAAATTAATATTCAAAAGTTAGTTTAAGTTTATATGAGTTAAATAGAATTCAGCAAAGAGGATTTGATTTAATTAGGTTAAATTGCAAATATTAAATTTAATTTTTAAAATCATATTTTACTTAAAATAAATTTAAACCAACAATTTAATTCAGTTAAATCTGACGTATTTTAATTTAAATCTAATTAATTACAAATGTAATTAAATTTCAATACAAAACCTTTCTAGCGACAGCTTTTCAAGAAAGCACGATTTGGCTGGCAGTTTGGATCTAACAGATAAGGTTTTTGATATTAGGGAGTAAAAATCGCATTTCCGCCTCTATAATCGATCTCCGCTGCGAAAAGGAGGATAAATTCCCTCTAACGCGACTAGCTGAAACGCTCAATAGCGGTAATAACGGCCCGGAAGTCAAAATCGCTTTAATTTCGGAGAAATAATGGATAATGGCACTCCACTGTGCCATTATCATTCTTCGGGGCGCAAAGTGGAAGGTTACGGTCCAACTTTTAAGTATTCCGCGTTCCTTCTTATCGCTCCGCCACAGTTGTTTACTCGATTTTCGACGGGTTAGGTAGAGATTTTAATTGGAAATTTATTACCGATTTATTTATCGTAAAAAAAAGTGACACCAGCCGCAGTCGGTTTCAAATTTAAATTAAATTTTTTCGTTAATGCATATTCATATAATGGAGCTTCCAATCGTTATGGTTTTCGGTAAACTCGGTTAATCGTTTTTTTTTTGTTATTGAATGAAAGTGGGTACTTACTTATGCAGCACACCCCGTAGCCAGAGGCGCAGCTGCCAAGGACGGAACCGCCCTTCTTCTGGCAATCCGCAGGAGCCACGCAGGTGCCCGTCTCTCCTCCGGCGCCTGTGCAGAGCTGCTGGTCGAACTGCACGTAGGTGAAGAGGGACAAAACTGGAAATTGTTACTAAATAATTTACCGAGGTAGTTGAAAAAGTACTTAGTAAGTTGAATCTCGGTTTTAACTCCTCATCCTCCCTGTTTGGTTACCCAAAAAGGCAAAATCACAAATTAACTCGTCTTAACTTCTAGCACTTAATCAAACTCAATTACTTCCAAAACCGGACGGTATATAAAGGTTAACAAATCGACCCTCCTAAATCTACTCGAATTAGAGTTTAGCACCTGAGAGTTTTGAGGTAAATTATATCGGGCTTAAGGGGGCAACTTAAAGGCAGAGGAAAAAATATCGCTTTTGACAGCTCAACCGTAAAAATTGATTTAACAATTCTTCTTTCTTAACCCTCGTAAACGCGGCAATTTCTTTTTGACGTGCCCGGGACTTTTGGCGTGACGTGGCATGAATAAATCGATACTTCCTGAAGAATGGAGCTTTTTCATTGTTTGGAGCCGCTCAAACTTTTTTTTCGACAGGCATTAAGAGAAAAGTATGCAAATTAGAGCAAATAGCCCTTAGAGACTGGAAGGAAGTATCTCCTTTTGTGCCAGGGAATCCGGCTGTAAGGCTCTAATGATGTCTTGGATCGCTTCGGTAGGCGTCCCTTTTTACTCCCTCACACCCTTTTTTTATTATATATATATATATATTCTTTTGAAAAGCACTAAATTTTCCAGAGAAAACGTCTATAATTAGAGTGACAAAATGGTATAAAAGAGACAATTTTTAAAACAATTTAACAAAAAATCCAAATCAATTTAAACGTAATAGAAAAGCCTCCCTCGATGTAAACTTACAACGACCCATGCGACCGAACGAGGTCTCCTCTCCTTTGCGTCGCTGTTTATTCCCTGCGAGATAATTGTTCTTTCCATTTTGCCTCCACGTTTCGCCATAAATTGCAACTAAACACGAGCCAACTAAAATGTAAATCGAAGGGAACTTCCTCAAATTCATTTTTGCAGCACCGAAGGAGCGATTCTTCTTCAGCCGGTGTACGCGTCACGACACTCGTCAGTTTAATATTTGGGAAACATGGTTAGGACAAGGAACAGTTTTGTCTTTTTTTTTTAGGGGGATTTGCTGAAGAAACGAAAAGTTAATTCAGCGGCAAGAGGTAGACAAGGGCCGGACTCTGAAGAACTTTGGCCACTTAAGTGCACCTGCACCCAAAACTATGACGTTTGTAGATAAGTAAACTCAAGTAGACATTTGAAACTTCCATTTAACCTTAATTGATCAATTATTGATTGAGAGAATCTAGTTAGAGTTTATGCTTCAGAAAGTCCGGTCCTGTTTAGGTTTATAATATACCTTTTCGGGTTGGGTATGCGACGACAAGAACACGGAAGGTCGTTTTCCGGGGTAACGACTCGTGAAAATATATCCGCATTCATCTTAATCGTATTATTGTTTTCGGAAAAGGCATTTATAGAGAGATTATTTGTCAACATTATTATTATTATATAAGTGCGTAAACACAATAATTCAATTTAGTAATAACAGATTTGGCAAACCTAAATCTCGTTTATTGGGACAGTTTTATTAACTTCTGCTTTATTGAAATATTAGAGAAATTAAGACTTCTGACATCAATAAAATAATAAAGCAAAACGAGATTTTGCAATTATCATATTATAATATTAGAGAATGTCTCAAAATTTGTTTATAAAGAATGAGAATTATTTGACTTTTCTAAAAAATGTTATGGCATTGATTCCGGTATTAAAAATTATAGACAGAGAGCCAAGTAAAACTCTGGTAAAACAGGTTTTAATATTAGAGAATAAAATCACTCAAACCTTTTGAAAATTCCTAATGCATAAATAGAAAAGGGACCATGCATAAAATAATCTTGAAACTTAAAATGTCTCTGAAATAATTGTATTTTTTTATTTCTTTGGCACATAAAAACGTCCATCAAATTTCAGAGAATAAACAACAAAAAGTTTAATCTTTTAGGAAAATAATAAAGCTGGTTTTCGTAATACTCTATGACTTTCCTTTAAGAACACTTAAAGAACTTCCTGTAAGAACACAAAAAAAGCGTCGACTTCAGTATTAAAGGCAATGCAAAACTCAGTAAAACGTATATAAAACAGCTTCCAATATTAGAGAATAAAAGTTTCTTTAAACTCCGAATGTACAAGAAGAAATGAGACAGACGCAACTAATAAAGGACAATTTTCATTATTTTTTAAAAATAGTGTCTTATTTAGATCCTCCTCACACATGTCTATCTCCATCAAAGTATTAGAGAATTTACAGCAAAAATGATAATCTCGAAGAAAGCATTTTTGGCAGCAATAAAACAGTGAAGTTAAACCTCATGATAATTAATTAAAAAATGTCTCATAAAGCGGAATTTTGCATTAGAACTTATATATAATACGTAATATTGCTATTATATTGCCATTATAATATTAGAGAATGTCATATATTTCTTTTTTATAGATTGAGAAATATTCTATTTTTATAAAAAAATTTTAGCATTGATTAGGGTACTTAAAACTAGAGATAGGGAGCCAAGTAAAACTCTGGTAAAACAGTTTGCAATATTAGAGAATAAAGTCCCTCGAAGTTTTTAAAATCTCTGAATGCCTAAGTGGAAAAGTGACAATGCATAACATAAACTTGCAATTAAAAAATTTTGTAAAATATTGCATTGTTTACTTCTTTAGAATCAGGATACAGAAGGAAAGTGACAATACATAACATAAACTTTCAATTAAGAATGTTTGTAGAATATTGTATTTTTTATTTCGTTAGAATGTACAGATTCTAATAAAATATTAGAGAATAGACAACCAAAAAAGTAATCTTATAGGAAAATAATAATTACGGTCTTCGTAACATTCTACCACTTTCTTTTAAGACTATTCTTAGCGTCGACTCCGGTATCAAAAGCTATGTACAAAGCTCGGTAAAAAATGTATAAAACAGTTTCCAATATTAGAGAATAAAAGTTTCTTTAAACTCCAAATGTACAAGAAGGAATGCGTCGGACGCATCAAATGAAAGGCATTCATTTTCCTTATCTTATAAATAATGTCTTATTTAGTACCCCCACACCTGCCTATCTCCGTCAAAGTATTAGAGAATTTACAAGAGAATTGATTTTCTCGTAGAAAGAATTTTGGCAGCAATAAAACATTAAAGTTATTCTCGTGATAATTAATTAAAAAACGTCTGTAAAGTTTTGTATTTTTTCTTTACTTTCTTTTCTACTATTAAAATATTAGAGAATATACAACCAAAAAGTAATCTTGTAAGAAAATAATAATTATGGTCTTCGTAACACTCTACGACGAAGAATATTTTTAACGTCAATTCTGGTATTAAAAGCAATACAAAGCTCAGTCAAACGTATATAAAGCAGCTTCCAATATTAGAGAATAAAAGTTTCTTTAAACACTGAATCTACAAGAAGAAATGTGGCGGACGCTACAAGTGAAGTGAAATTTTCATTATCTTTTAAATAGTGCCTTATTTAGTACCCTCACACTTGCCTATCTCCGTCAGAGTATTAGAGAATTAACAGGAAAAATGATAATCTCGTAGAAAGAATTCTGGAAGCAATAAAACAATAAAGTTAAACCTCATGATAATTAATTAAAAAAAATGCCTCATAAGGCGGAATTTTGCAATAAAACTTGTAATACTACCATTATAATATTAGAGAATGTCACAAAAAATTTTTATTTGGAGTAAAAAATATTTAATTTTTATAAAAAAAAACGTTAGCATTAATTACGGTACTAGATAGAGAGCCAAGTAAAACTCTGGAAAACTAGTTTGAAATATTAGAGAGTAAAGTCGCCCGAAGCTTTTGAAAACTCTTAACGCGTATGTGGGAAAGTGACAATGCATAACATAAACTTGCAATTAAAAATTTTGTATTTTTTATTGCTTTAGAACGTATAGACTTCTATTAAAATATTAGAGAATAGACAACCAAGAAAGCATTCCTATTGGAAAATAATAATTATGGTCTTCGTAATACTCTACGATGTTCCTTTAAGAACATTTTTAACGTCGAGTCCAATATTAAAAGTAACACAAAACTCAGTCAAACGTGTATAAAACAGCTTCCAATATTAGAGAATTAAAGTTTCTTTAAAGTCCGAATGTACAAGAAAAAAAGAGACAGAGGCAACAAATAAAGGTCAATTTTCATTATCTCTTAAATAGAGTCTTATTTAGTACCCCTCACACTTGCCAGTCACCTTCACAGTATTAGAGAATTTACAGGAAAAATAATCTCGTAGAAAGAAATCTGGCAGCAATAAAACAATAAAGTTAAACCCAGTGATATTTAATTAAAAAAGTTTCTTATAAGGTGATAATAATAAATCTGGTCTGGGTAACACTCCACGACTTGTAAGAATATTTTTAGCGTCAACACATCTACAGATGTGTATAAAACAGCTTCCAATATTAGAGAATAAAAGTTTCTTTAAACTCTGAATATACAAGAAGAAATGTAGCAGACGCAATTAATGAAGGACACATTTCATTATCTTTTAAATAGTGTCTTATTTAGTACCCTACACACTTGCCTAACTCCATCAAAGTATTAGAGAATTTACAGGAAAAATGATAATCTCGTAGAAAGCATTTTTGGCAGCAATAAAACAGTGAAGTTAAACCTCATAATAATTAATTAAAAAAATGTCTCATAAAGAGGAGTTTTGCATTAGAACTTGTAATATTGCCATTATAATATTAGAGAATGTCACATATTTTTTTTGATATAGGTTGGGAAATATTTTATTTTTATAAAAATGTTAGCATTGATTATGTTACTTAAAACTATAGATAAGGAGCCAAGTAAAACTCTGTTAAAACAATTCGCAATATTAAAGAATAAAGTCGCCCGAAGCTTTTGAAATCTCTGAATGCCTAAGTAGAAAAGTGACAATGCATAACTTAACTTGCAATTAAAAATTTTTGTAAAATATTGTATTGTTTATTTCTTTAGAATGTACAGACTTCTATTAAAATATTAGAGAATAGACAAGAAAAAAAAGTAATTTTGTAAGAAAATAATAACTATGGTTTTCGTAACACTCTACGACTTTCCTTTAAGAACACTTTTAGCGTCGACTTCGGTATTAAAAGCTACACAAAACTCAGTAAACCGTGTATAAAACAGCTTTCAATATTAGAGAATAAAAGTTACTTTATACTCCGAATGTACAAAAAGAAATGTGGCAAACGCAATAAATTAAGAACACATTTCATTATCTTTTAAGTAGTGTCTTATTTAGTACCCCCCACAGTTGACTATGTCCGTCAAAGTATTAGAGAATTTACAGGAAAAATGATATTCTCGCAGAAATAATTTTGGCAGCAATAAAACAATAAAGTTAAAATTTATAATAATTAATTAAAAAAAAATCTCATAATCCCGAATTTTGCAATAAAACTTGTAATGTTGCTATTATAATATTAGAGAATGTCACAGATTTTTTTTTACGTAGAGTAAGAAATATTTCATTTTCATAAAAAAATGTTAGCATTGATTGCGGTACTAAAAATTGTTGATAGAGGCCCAAGTAAAACTCTGGTAAAACAGTTTGCAATATTAGAGAATAAAGTCGCCCGAAGGTTTTGAAATCTCCGAATGCGTAAGTGGAAAAGTGACTATACATAGCAGAAACCTGCAATTAAAAAATTCTCTAAAATATTGTATTTTTTATTTCCGAAGAATGTACAGATTTCTATTAAAATATTAGAGAATAGACAACAAGAAATGTAATCTCGTAGGAAAATAATAATTATGGTCTTCGTAACACTCCACGACTTTCGTTTAAGAATATTTTTAGCGTCGACTCCGGTATTAAAAGCAATACAAAACTCAGTCAAACATGTATAAAACATCTTCCAATATTAGAGAATACAAGTTTCTTTAAGCTTGGAATATACAAGAAGAAATGTGAGAGGTACTAAATACTATAGATAGAGAGCCTAAAACTCCGGTAAAACAGTTTGCAAAAATAGAGAATTAGTCGCTCTTAAATTATAACCCAATAAAACAAACTATAAAATAAATATTCTCTAAAATATTGTGTATTTTATTTCTTCGGAATGTACAGACCTCCATCAAAATATTAGAGAATAGGCAATAAAAAATTATCTTAGTAGGAAAAGTGTATAAAACAGTTTCCAATATTAGAGAATAAAAATTTCTGTAAGCTGGGAATGTACAAGAAGAAATGTGGCGGACGCAACAAATGAAATGCAATTTTCATTATTCTTTAAATAGTGTCTTATTTACTACTCCTCACAATTGCCTATCTCTGTCAGAGTATTAGAGAATTTACAGGAGAAATAATAATCTCGTAGAAAAAATTCTGGCAGCAATAAAGGAATAAAGTAAAACCTAATGATATTTAGTTAAAAGAATGTCTTACCTATTAGGCGGAATTGTGCAATATTGCCATTGCAATATTAGAGAATGTCATATTTTTTTATATAGAGTGAGAATTATTGCTCATTTATATATAAAAAAATGTAGTGTAAAAATGATTGAGGTACTAAATTCTATAGACAGAGAGCCTAAAACTCCGGCAAGACAGTTTGCAAAAATAGAGAATTAGTCGCTCTTAAATTATAAGCCCATAAAATAAACTATAAAATAAATATTCTCTAAAATATGTGTATTTTATTTCTTCGGAATGTACAACCCTTCATCAAAATATTAGAGAATAGGCAAGAAAAAAATCTTAGTAGGAAAAGTGTATAAAACAGTTTCCAATATTAGAGAATAAAAGTTTCTTTAAGCTTGAAATATACAAGAAGAAATGTGGCGGACGCACAAATGAAGTGCAATTTTCATTATTCTTTAAATAGTGTCTTATTTAGTACTCCTCACAATTGCCTATCTCCGTCAAAGTATTAGAGAATTTACAAGAGAAATGATAATCTCGTAGAAAAAATTCTGGCAGCACTAAAGCAATAAAGTAAATCCTAATGATATTTAGTTAAAAAAATGTCTTACCTATTAGGCGGAATTTTGCAATATTGCCATTGCAATATTAGAGAATGTCACATTTTTTTATATGGAGTGAGAATTATTGCACATTTATATATAAAAAAACGTAGTGTAAAAATGATTGAATTACTACATACTATAGATAGAGAGCCTAAAACTCCGGTAAAACAGTTTTAAAAAATAGAGAATTAGTCGCCCGAGCCAAAACTCTGAACTCCCAAGTAGAAACGCCCAAGCATAAAATAGACCTGCAATTAAAAATTCTCTAAAATATTGTGTATTTTAATTCTTCTATTAAAATATTAGAGAATAGACAACAAAAAAAGTAATCTTGTAGTAAAATAATAATTATGGTCTTCGTAAAACTTCACGACTTTACTTTAAGAACATTTTTAGCGTCGACTCCGGTATTAAAAGTTACACAAAGCTTAGTAAAAAGTGTATAAAACAGTTTCCAATATTAGAGAATAAAAGTTTCTTTAAACTCCGAATGTACAAGAAGAAATGTGGCGGACGCAATAAATGAGGGACACATTTAATTATCTTTTAAATAGTGTCTTATTTAGTACCCCCCACACTTGCCTATGTCCGCCAAAGTATTAGAGAATTTACAGGAGAAATGATAATCTCGTAGAAAGAATTCTGGCAGCAATAAAACCATAAAGTTAAAATTTATGATAATTAATTAAAAGGTTTTCTCATAATCCGGAATTTTGCAATAAAACTTGTAATGTTGAAATTTATAATATTAGAAAATGTCACAGATTTTTTTTTATATAGAGTGAGAAATATTTAATTTTTATAAAAAAAAATGATTGATTATGTTACTAAAAACTATAGATACAGAGCCAAGTAAAGCTCAAGTAAAACAGTTTGTAAAATTAGAGAATAAAGTGGCCCGAAGCTTATGAAAACTCTGAATGTGTAGGCGGGAAAGTGACAATGCATAACATAAACTTGCAATTAAAAATTTTTGTAATATATTGTATTTTTTATTTGTTTAGAATGTACAAACGTCTATTAACATATTAGAGAATAGACAACAAAAAAATTAATCTCGTAGGAAAATAATAATTATGGCCTTCGTAACACTGTACTACTTTCTTTTAAGAGCATTTTTTTGACTTCGGGATTAAAAGCAATACAAACCTCAGGAAAACGCTTCTGATATTAGAGAATAAAAGTTTATTTAAACTCCGAATGTACAAGAAGAAATGTGGCGGACGCAAAAAATGATGCGCAATTTTCATTATATTTTAAATAGTGTATTATTTAGTACCTCCACACTGGCCTATGTCCGTCAAAATATTAGAGAATTTACAGGAGAAATAATAATCTCGTAGACAGAATTCTGACAGCAATAAAACAATAAAGTTTAACCTCATGATAATTATTTAAAAAATGTTTCAAAAAGCGGAATGTTGCAATAAAACTTGTAATGTTACTATTATAATATTTGAGAATGTCACAGATTTTTTTTTATATAGATTGCAAAATATATAATTTTTGTAAAAAAATATTAGCTTTGATTGCGGTACTAAAAACTATAGATAGGGAGCCAAGTAAATCTCTGGTAAAACAGTTTGCAATATTAGAGAATAAAGTCGCCCGAAGCTTTCGAAAACTCTGAACGCCTAAGTAGAAAAGTAGCAATGCTTCTAAAATATGCAATGTATTGTTTTTTTTTAGAATGTACGGACTTTTATTAAAATATTAGAGAATAGACAACAAAGAAAGAAATCTAATAGGAAAATAATAATTATTTTCTTCGTAACACCCTACGACTTTTCTTTAAGAATATTTTTAACGTCGACTTCGATATTAAAAGCAATACAAAATTCAGTCGAACGTGCATAAAACAGCTTCCAATATTAGAGAATAGAAGTTTCTTTAAACTCCGAATGTACAATAAAAAATGTGCCGGATGCAATAAATGAAGGTCACATTTCATTATCTTTTAAATAGTGTCTTATTTAGTACCCCACTCTTGCCTATGTCCATCAAAGTTTTAGAGAATTTAAAGGAGAAATGATAATCTCGTAGACAGAATTCTGACAGCAATAAAATAATAAAGTTAAACCTTATGATAATTAATTAAAGAAATTCTCCTCAGGTGGAATTTTGCAATAAAACTTGTAATGTTGACATTATAATATTAGAGAATGTCACAGATTTTTTTTTATATAGAACGAGAAATATTTAATTTTTACAAAAAAATTTTAGCATTGATTTCGCTAATAAAAAATGTAGATATGAAGCCAAGTAAAACTCTGGTAAAACAGTTTGCAATATTAGAGAATAACGTCGTTGGAAGTTTTGAAAACTCTGAATGCGTAAGTGGGAAAGTGATAATGCATAACATAAACTTGCAATTAAATTTTTTTTTTAAATATTTTATTTTTTATTTCTTTAGAATGAATAGACTTCTATTAGAATATTAGAGAATAGACAATAAAAAAAAGTAATTTTGTAGGAAAATAATAATTATTTTCTTCGTAACACTCTAACCTCGACTCCGGTATTAAAAGCTACACAAAGCTTAGTAAAAAGTGTATAAAGCAGCTTCCAATATTAGAGAATAAAAGTTTTTTTAAACTCCGAATGTACAAGAAAAATGTGCCGGATGCAATAAATGAAATTCACACATCATCACCTTTTAAATTTTGTCTTATTTAGTACCCTCCACACTTGCCTATGTCCGCCAAAGTATTAGAGAATTTACAAGAGAAATGATAATCTCGTAGAAAGAATTCTGGCAGCAATAAACCAAGAAAGTTAAACCTCATGATAATTATTTAAAAAAAGTATCTCATAAGGTGGAATTTTGCAGTAGAACTTGTAATGTTGGCATTATAATATTAGAGAATGTCACAGATTTTTTTTATATAGATTGAGAAATATATCATTTTTATAAAAAAATGTTGGCACTTTTTATGGAGTGAGAAATATTTAATTTAAAAAAAAAATGTTAGCATTGATTGCGGTACTAAAAACTGCAGATAAGGAGGCAAGTAAAACTAAAACCATCATAACGGTTTCTTATTTTTTCAAGCAAAACATCTAAAAATACATTATTTTTCTTTAAATTTTTCCTGTTAGAGAGAGGCCAGATTACCATTTCCCTCGTTACCGCTAACGAGGTCACTACATAACGATACGAAAAGTGGAAGAAATAAGAAAGTATCAAATTATGCATTCAAAACACTGATATCTAGCAAATAAGAGGTTTTCTGGGGGCTTAATGATGCGAATGTTGTTCGAGAACGTCCTCAAGGTTTGTTTATTTTTATACTCCTCTAATTGGAATGATTTGAAACTTTTTCGGTATTAAAAAGGAGTTTTCAAGTAGTTTACAAAGGTTCTAATCCCTGATATAAAATTTGATGTAAAAATATTGAGGAGATTGTTCTCTAAAACTGAAACAATAAAACTTTTTTTATTCTCTAGTACAGTCTTAAAATTATTTATAAGGGATTTATTTTTCAAAATTTTATGAAACCTGTTTTACCCTTGGAAGTTGCCTATATTTGTATTCTCTAATACATGTTTAGTATAACTGAGGAGAACTTATTCTCTAAAAGTAAAAACCATAAAGTCGTTTTTATTCTGTACTAAAATGCTTGCATTTGACAATAAAGTTTTTTATTTATTCTCTAATGCAGCCATTCTCTGATACTCCACTTAATTTTCTATAACTAGCAGAACTTGAGAGTAACTATTCTCTAATATTAAAATCCTTTCTAATAAAACTTGCACTACCACCTGCACTAGATTTAGAAAACCCGTATTGACTAATTATTGACCCCTATTGACCCCTATTGACTAACATATTGGAATATGTGTTCACACAAATAGAAAATGCTCTAATTCTTATTGTACGACATATAAAAAAAAACATTAAATAAATTAATTAATTAATATCTTCCTGTTTCGTATAAAACTGCTTAGTAATATTACGTGATTCCTCAACGGTGGATACCATCAAGGTCGACTACCAACGGTTCTTAATTAAAATGCTAATCGTTTCTATTGTTACCAGTACCAGTGCAAGGTGCCACCTCGTAACACCGATTTGCTGTTCTCTTGAATTAATTCTGTAGGGAAAATGGGCGAGGAACTGCAGAATAAAGAGAAGCTGTATTACCCTCATCTTTGGCAGAAGAGGTATCCTCCTGAGAGTGCCTTGGCAACCTCTATAGCCTTCGCAAACCGACGTAAGTAGAGACTATAAAATGTTTTTCTATATTATTACATGTTGACTTTCTTTAGAAAGTGAGATAGTCAAGCAGATTATGAAATGCGAGTTTGACGTCCCTTATGGCCTTCTGCCAAGGGAGAAGTACACCATTTATGGAATTGACCTTCCGGATGGTAATGTGCCAACCGATTTTGAAGACTTTTTAAGTTCGTCTGATTTATAGACTCACCAATACTGATATTTGTTCACGGTGGTTACTGGCAAGTGAAAGAATTGACCAGCAACAACCAAGGACTTGTGGCCAAGACCCTGCACAGGCGTAAAATTAAAGTGATTTCTGTTGATTACGAGCAGTGCCCAGACACTACAGTGCGGGCTATTATGTGCGAGATTGAAGTGGCTGTAAAAAGGTGTCTGGCCTATGCCTTGAGGAATAAATCCAAGTAAGTGAATTACGGAAAAAATTGTAATCTATACACGTACGGTTATTGCTAATGTAAAGCCAATTTTATTTTCAAATTCATAGTTTGATTTTCTGACCTACATTATAATAAAACATTGACTTTCTGAGCTGCAATGTAATAAAACTTTAACTTTCTGATGTCCATTTTAATACACAAAAGTGGCATAAATTTACCAAACTAAAATAATGTTTTATTATCATTTGTAGCCAATTGCATATTTCGGCTCATAATTTATTAAAATACTTTGAATTTCTGATCTACATTGTAATAAAATTTGGCTTTCTGATGTCTATTAAGAAAGTGACAATTATTAACCAAAATATTTTTTTTGAATCATAGATAACCACTAGTTCAAACGAATTGACTAGCCAAAAATAATATTTGACTTTCTGAGCTACATTGTATTAAAACTTTGAACTTCTCATGTTTATTTAAAACAAAATAAATGACAGTTATTTTCCTAAATTTCAATAAGTAATCAGGAGTTCAGGCTATTTAAGTGCCCAAAAATAAGGTTTGACTTTCTGAACTTTGGCAATACAATTTGATTTTCTGAGCGTCGGAGTAATAAACTTTTGACTTTTACATATATACTTTAATAATTATTTTTTTTTTTCAATCAATCAATAATTTAAACAAACTCATACTTTATTAACACAGTTTAACTTTCTGAGCTACCATGCAATGAAGCTTGGACTTTTTGATGTCCGTTAAATCAAAATAAAAATTTTGAACCAAGTTAAAATTCATTTTATAAACATAATTAACCAGCAAAGTAACAACAAATAAGTAAATTACAAATAATGCTTGAATTTCTGAGTTTTAGTCGACTTAATGACTTTCAATTTAACGAACAAAAATGACATCAACTATCTAAAGGTGAATCATTTTATATTAACGTATATAATCAATAGTTTAAATGGATTCATACTTTATTTATGTAGTTTGACTTTCTGAGCTGCGATCTCATTAAAAGTTGACTGAAGTTTACTTATAAAAAAACACAATTTTTAACCAAATTAATATCGCTTTTTAAATATTAATAATGAGAAATTAAAACAAATTAACAACCTAAAAACAAGTTTTGACTTTCTGAGATTCGGTGTATAAAGTCTTGGATTCTAATATACAAAAATGATATCAGCTAACCAAAACAAAATATATTTTATTATCGCGTATATCCAAAGGTTTAAAAATTGACATTCTGGGCTACATACAATGACTTTCTAATGACTGTCTTTCTAAAAGTAAGGTTTGAATTTCTGAGCATCAGTGTAATAAAAGTTTGATTTTCTGATGTCTATTTTAATGTACAAAAATAACATCAACTAACCAAAATAAAATAATTGTTTATTATCCAATATTTTTATATTCAATAAATGTAATAAATTCATTCACTAAACATAGAGTTAAATTTTCTGAGCTGCGCTCCAAAGAAACATTGACTTTATAATGACAATTTCAAAAAATATAAATGATAATAACTAACCAAATTAAAATTGATTCCATAAATATAAATAATTAAGAGTTCAGACAAACTACCAAAAATTAAAGTTTGACTTTCTGAGCTCTACCGTAATGATGGTTTGACTTCTGATGTCCATTTTAATAAACGCTACATTAAATAATCGAGCAATAATCATTTCTCTCTTTAGCCAATATTCTATAGAAATTTCTTCATTGAACTAAGAATTTGATTTTCTGAGTTACACTAATCTAGCTTAAATTATAATGTTTTAATCGCCATAAATAACTAGCACAGTCCAAAGAAATTACTTACCGAGGAACTCTGACCTTCAATGTATTGAAAATTTGCCTTTCTGAAGTAGGCCTATATTGAAACTTTGACTTTCTGATATCACAGAACTAAAAGATTAAGCCAAATGAACAAAAAGGTGAGTTAGAAGAAAATTATATAACATAATGGTTTTTAGGGGAGTCTACCTAATGGGCCACTCGGCCGGTGCCCACCTCATCGCCTCCCTCTTCTCAACATTCACCTCATCCCTGTCTTCAGAAGAACAAAGCATCATAAAGGCAGCGTTTCTCTTGTGTGGCCTCTACGACCTCACTCCTCTCGTAGACATTCCCATCAACGATGCCTTAAAGCTGACTTTAGATGAGGCCAAGAGCGTCAGTCCTCAGTTTATGGATATTTCCAGTCCTAGCCACATCAAGTTTTTCGTCGTAGCTGCCGAGTACGATTCTCCAGCTTTTGTAGAACAAAGTAGGGTGTTTTATGAAAAATTGAAGCAACAGGGAGTTAACGCTGATTTTAAGCTTTTAAACGACAAGGATCATTTTAGTGCTTTTGAAGATCTAAGTGAAAGTTCATTCGAGTGTACTCAATTAATTATTAAAACAGTCAAAAGTGGATAATAAAAATAAATTCTTTATTTTCTGTGCTTGCCCTCTAAACCCGATATTAACAGACGCTAAAGGGGAATCAACAAGACCATCACGTATCTAGTGGCTAATACTGCTATATATTGGCCGTAATTCAAGTCGGATCCTTGGCGAACAAATGCCGTAATTTCGGGTCCGACGTCGGACTTAGGCACATCTCGAAGACGATAAATTATACTTAAGTCTGGGCCGTGCGAATTTCCACTTCATGCTGTCACGTAGGGACTATAAGTTAGCCCCAAAAACCGACGACGTAAATTCGGAAAAAAAAAAAAATATTAACTAGAAAAACTAAACTGCATTTCTACAGCGGAAATCCCCAGATGTGTAGCTGCAAAAGTAGAAATTTGTAGCAGCAAATTTCAGTTTTGAATATAAATAAGGGTTGAGAGATTTAACTGAGTGTATCACTTGACAAACAAAATAAAATAACTTGTTCTTTAACCGGGGGAAATATGATATTCAAATTACAAATTACGCAAATTAGAAAACTACTGTCTGTAATAGCTTTACATATGAAAACGCTTTTTGCCATCTTTCTCGTTTTTTTTCTAGAGTTATACTGTATAAACAGTTATTCCTCCGGTAAACTAAAGACAAAAGAAGGTTTAGGGCATCGATTATGCGCGTCAATTCGAGAAGCAATTAAAAATAACAGGTTTTATACCCAAAAAACGGGGATAAAACTAGAAAACTCTTGTCCCCAATCACCTTACATATCACAACGCTTTTTGCAATCTTTCGTGTTGTCTTAGAGCACCTTGCACAAACAGTTTTTTCTCAGCTAAGTTTAGGGTAACAGAAGGTTTAGAGTTCTTAAAATTGTTGTTAAAATTGGGAAATGACTGAGCGCTTCAATTCGAGAAACAATTAAAAATAGCATGTTCTATAGCAATGAAAAAGCGAGGTTGTAATTTTAAAACTTTTGTCCCTAATTGCTTTACATACCACTGCGTTTTTTGTAATAGTTCTTTTTTTTTAGAGTTTAAGGCCAAATAATTAAGTGTAGAAAAAGATCCAACTCGTCGACTGGGCGCGTCAATTAAATAAACAATTCATTGGCATATTTTTGTTTTCTTAGAGTATCCTGTTATAACAGTTTTTTTGATAAATTAGTGGGGTAAAAGAACATTAAAAGCATCAAATCAGCGTTTCAATTTATGAAATATTTAGGAGTAATAGCTTTTATAATCAATCAAAAAAATTGTTGAAATTAGGAAATTCTTGTCCCTAATCGCTTTACATGCGACTACTATTTTTGCAAAACTTCTTATTTTCCTAGGGTTCCTTGCAAAAGCAGTTTTTTTCTAAGGTAAGTCAAGGGTAGTGTAAGGTTTAGAGGGTCGACACAGAGCGTCAATTCAAAATAGCAGGTTTTGTAACCAAGGAAATAGCAAGGTTTAAATTAGAATTCTCTTGTCCCTTATCACTTTATATATCACTACGCTTTTTCTCAATATTTATTGTTATTTTAGAGTACCCTTTAAAAACAATTTATTTCCAATTAATTTAGGAGTAGAAAATAATGGTTTAGAGCGTCAACTAAGCGCATCAGTTTAATAAAAAATTAAAAAATAAAGTTCCATAACCAATGAAAGAACGAGGTTGAAATTAAAATACTCTTGTTCCTAATCACTTTACGTACAACTATACCTTTTCCAATACCTCTTGTTTTTTTAAAGTCATACTGTATAAAGAGTTCTTTCTCGGGTAAGTTAAGGATAAAAAAACGTTTAGAACATCGACTGAGTGCGTCAGTTCGAGAAACAATTGAAAATAACATACTTTTTACCCAATGAAAAAACGAGGTTGAAATTAGAAAACTCTTGTCTCTAATCGCTTTACATGTCACAATGCTTCTTGCAATCTTTCAATTTCCTTAGAATACCTTGTACAAACAGTTCAGGTACGTCTAAAGTAAAAAAAGGTTTAAAATACCGACTGAGCGCAAAAACAATTAAAAGTAACATGTTCTACAAGCAATGAAAAACCGGGGTTGTTTCATTAGAGTACCGTGTTAGAACAGCTTTTATGAATAATGAAAAAAAAAGTTGAAATTGGGAAACTCTTGTCCCTAATCGCTCTATACGTAACTACAATTTTTGCAAAAATGCTTTTTTCCTAGAGTTTCTTGCAAAAGCAGTTTTTTTCTAAGCTAAGATAAAGATAGCGGTGTAAGGTTTAGAGCGTCGACTGAGAGCGTCAATTCGAAAAACAACTAATAACAGCAGGTTTTGTAATTAATGCAAAAGCGAAGTTTTAATTAGAATACTCTTGTTCTTAATCACTTTACATATCACTACGCCTTTTTCAATATTTATTGTCTTTTTAGAGTACCATGTGAAAAAAGTTTAATACCAATTAATTTAGAAGTAGAGAATTGTTTAAAGCGTCGACTAAGTGCGTCAGTTTAATAAACAATTAAAAATAAAAGTTTTAAAATCAAAGAAAGAACGAGTTTGAAATTAAGAAAACTCTTGTCCTTTAGTACTTTACATACAACCACGCCTTTTGCAATATTTCTTGTTTCTTCAGTATTAACTGTATAAACAGTTCTTGCTCCGGTAAGCTAAGTATAAAAGAAGGTTTAAAACATCGATTGAGCGCGTCAATTCGAGAAATAACAGGTTTTATGCTCGATGAAAAAACGAGGTTTAAATTAGAAAACTCTTGTGCCTAATCGCTTTAGATGTCGCAACGCTTTTTGCAAATTTCCTTGTTAGAGTACCTTGTACAAACAGTTTTTTCTCAGGTAAGTTTAGGGTAAAAGAAGGTTTAAATACCGACCGAGCGCAAAAACAATTAAAAATAACATGTTCTATAGGCAATTAAAAAGCGAAAGCTTTCCTTAGAGTATCCTGTTAGAACAGTTTTTTGTTAAATAAGTTAAGGGTAAAAAAAAAGTTAAAAGCGTCACCTGAGTGCCTCAATTTATGAAATATTTAGGAGTAACAGCTTTTATAACCAATGAAAAAAAATTGGTGAAATTAGGAAATTCTTGTCCCTAATCGCTTAAATACTTCTTATTTTCCTAGAGTTACTTGCAAAAATAGTTTTTTTTTCTAAGGTAGCAGAAGGGTAGTGAAAGGCTTATAGCGTCGACTGAGAGTGTCTATTCGAGAAACAAATATAAATAGCTGGTATTGTAACCAATGAGAAACCGAATTTGTAATTAGAAGACTCTTGTCCCTAATCACTTTATATATCAATATGCTTTTTTCAATACTTCATGTTATTTTAGAGTACCCTGTAAAAAAAGTTTAATCCCAATTAATTTAGGAGTAGAAGATGGTTTAGAGCATCGACTAAGCTTGTCAATTTAATAAACAATTAAAAATAATTAGTTTTATAGCCAAGGCTTAAATTAAAAAGCTTTTGGTCCTAATAACTTAAATTATTTTTGCTTTCTGCCATATTTTCTTGTTTTCTTGGGATGCCCTATGTGAATAGGTTAAATTGAGGTAAGTTTAGGGGCGAAGACTCACAGCATCCTCTGAGGATGTCAATTTAAGAAACAACTAAGAAAAGAATGTGGAAATTAGAAAACTCTTGTCCCTAATCACTTTATATATCACTACGCTTTTTGCTGTATTTCTTGTTTTTTAGAGAACCCTATAAAAAGAATTTAGTCCTGTGTAAGATAAAGTTTAAAGAAATTTTAAAGTTTTATAACCAATTCAAAAACCATGTAAAAATTAAAAAAAAATTGCGTCCTCATTAGTTCACCTTACACTACCCTATCTGCAATAATTCTAATTTTCTTAAAGTGTAGAAGAAGGTTTAGAGCGTGTCAATTTAAGAAATAATTAAAAATACCAGATTCTGTATCCAATTACCAAAATGAGGTTGAAATTAGAAAATTCTTGTTATGTAATTACAAGCCTTTTTATTTCTTCTTTTTCACATTACATTTAACTGTTTTGATGAAAGAGGTTTTAATAATTTTAATATAAAATAATTAAATGTGAGTACTGTTAGAAAACCCTTTAGAAAACTGCATAATCTGGTTCTATTTTATGTAGAAAAACTTTTACGGCATCGACTTAACGTGTGAACAAAAATAACAGGTTTATAACCAATGCAAAAACAAGGTTTAATTAAAATACTTGACCCCAATAACCTGTCACTACGCTTTCTGCAATATTTCTTCTTTTCTTTGAGCAAAAAAAAATGAAAAATAACAGGTTTTATAAGAAGTGAAAAAAATGATATTAAAATTATAAAACTCTTGTCCCTAATTACTCTACACTTCACGTCGTGTCTGGTTTACTTAGAATATCTTGCAACAACAGTTTACAATCAGGTAAGATAATTGTAGAAGAAGGTTTAGAACATCGATTAAGCGGGTCAATTAAAGAAAAACAAAAAATATCAGTATTTATAACCAATGGAAAAACGAAATTAAAATTAGGAAACTCCTATCCCTAATAACTGTATATTTTAGTACACTTTCTACATTTTTCCTAGATTTTCTTGTCTACTCTGCAGAAACGGTTTAATCTTTGGTAAATTAAAGGTAGAAGAAGGATATCAACATCGGCTGAACGCCTCAAATTAATAAAAAATTGAAAGTAACAAGTTTCATGACCAATGAAAAACGAGGTTGAAATTATAAAACTCTTGTCCCGAATCACTTTACGGTTCACTTCTTTTTCTGCAATGTGTCTGGTTTTCTTAGAATATCTTGTAAAAACAGTTTAAGCATAGGTAAGTTAAAGGTTTAGAGCATCGATCACAATCTCCTCTTTTCTCCATAACAAATTTAATTTTACAAATTTGCTAAAATTCCATTAGGTAAAACAAAATTATAATCCGGCTTATTAATATGAGCAAAGGACACATATTAGGTTAGCGTGTCCAAAGGCAGAAACCGAAATTTAGCTCCCAGGGGTCCAGGATGAATTACCCAAACCCAATTACAACCTTTCTAACTTTGTCCCTGTGTTAACACAACGAACGTGGTTTTTTTGATCCCCAAGCGGGGTGTCTTATTAGTTAAATTTGCAGAAAAACCTGCGGTTACAAACAATAAAAAAATTAGGTCGTCAGATGATCTATCCGCTAAATCCTGCTGTCTCATTTCTCTCTCCAGTTTATATAAAAGCTGAAGTTCTTTAGAGAAACTTTTGCTTCTTTCGCCAAGTCCAACTTTCCGAAATTTGTGCCTCGAATAAATTTGTCGCAATTCGCTGACCGCTGCTGATCGTATCAACTACCCCCGTCTTAAAAACTTATGCCCTAAATCCAATCACATTAAAGCGCTATCTGAACTTTTATTAAGCTCAGAAAAGCGCACTCGTTGCTACATTTGAGTTAATGGTATGTCTTTGCGATTCAAGGACGCACAAATCCCACCAGGTGGAACGGAAAACTGTTTGTAACCGTCCCTCTGGTTAAGACGCTCAGTTTAACAAGACGGGGATTATCCCTGATATCCCGCAGCACGCTTCCAGACATCCCAAGGAACATTTCTATTTCAGTTAAAATTGGAAGGGAAATCGCTGTACTCGTTACGCTGGAATCACTTCATCTAGTCGTGGGGTTAGCTGAGAGGAAAATTTTAAATTTAGCTCAGGTTATAGGAAGATTTAGCATACGCTCTTAACGGGAGCTTTCTGTTTAGTCGTTTTTAGTCAAACAATATTTGCCTTGTCTTGTAGGTTTCCTTACACTATCACCTCACACCTTCATTCTTAAAACCACTCCCGAAGGCCTCACCCATTTGCTAATTTATCTTTACACGCCTCGTTAATTTTCTTGCAAAAAATCTTTAAAATTGAGAAAAGGCGGCTGGAACTAAACGCCCTCTCCTATTCAGGCCTTTTTAGTTTTAATGGCCCGGCACCGCCACGTGTGTTTATTTATCGCCCAGAACTCTATCAGCTTTGGATTTACTTTCGCACCACAGCAGGAAAGAGTGGCCAGGATGGGGAACAAATAACTGCGGAAATGGGAAACAAAACAACGAAGGACGTTAATTAATCGGGGGTTGTTTTTAACTCTAAATTGCCTGGTGGCCCAATTTCCACCTACCGTCACCCATAGTTATATAAAGGGCATTTATTGAAAGTTCTCTACGAGACAATGAAAGCTGACAACAAGAGAACATTCTGCTAAGCTGGCTGAAGCCCCGGAGTATTTTATCAAGTCAGGCCGGATTGAGGAAAATAAAAATTTATAAGAGTGTTTAGACTGTAAATCTTCTTAACTGGATGATATACTTCACGATATAGCAAACTGGGTTAACCTATATCAATTCCTGACTGCTTTAAAACCTGATAACTTTTATCAGAGGTTTTATCGTCTTGGCAACTTGAAAGGATGAGTGAGACGTTACACTATATCATCCTGATTCCCTTTAAGGTTACCTTTAAGCTCCAAGACAGGTAAGAGATTTATTTGTACAAGCAGCAAGCTGGCAATTTTCCCATAACTGCCTTTGTCTGGATCAAATTTTCTTCATGAAACGCGATATCCCTCTCGCATGTTTAGCATCGGCTGACAATAACTAATGCGTAATGTTCAGTTTGCTTAGTGGTAGAAAAATATCTACCAAAGGGAATGATTGCTATAAAATAACATGTTTTATAACCTATGAAAAAGGAGCAGTTGAAACTCAAAAAGTCCTGTCCCTAATCGCACTATATTCGCAAGGCATTTGCAGCAATTTGTTTACTCAGAGCATTTGGTAAAAACCATTAGAGGTGACTTAAGTACACTGTAGAATAATGTCTGACGAGTTGAGTGAATGCATCCATTTGACAAATAATAGAAAATGACATGTTTTGTAGTCCATGGAAGTGAAGAAGATAAAATTTGAAAACTCCTGTCGCTGATCGCCCTATATTTGAATTGCATTAACAGCATTTTTTTAGTCTACTTAGAGTACCTATCATGTAGAAATCATTAAATGCCACTTGAGCAAACTGTAGAATTATGTCTGCTGAGTCAGGTGAGTGCATCCATTTGTCAAAAATATCAAGTTTTATAGCTGGTGAAACATAAGAGTTTGAAATTTAAACATTCTTATCCATAATCGATATATATTTGAAATGCACTCACCGAGATTTTTCTACTCTACTTAGAGTATTATGTAGGAACCATTAAAGATCACTTAAGCGAACTATAGAATTATGTCTGCTGAGTCAGGTGAGTGCATTCATTTGTTAATTAACATAAAATAACAAGTTTTGTAGCTGGTGAAATATGAGAGTTTGAAATTCGAAAATTCTTATCCCTAATCCAGATATAATTGAAACGCACTCATAGAGATTTTTCTACTCTACTTAGAGTATTATGTAAAAACCATTAGAAATCACTTAAGCAAACTGTAGAACAATGTCTGCCGAGTCAAGTAAATGCATTTATTTCTCAAGCAACATAAAATAACAAGTTTTTTAGATGGTGAAATAGGAGAGGTTGAAATTCGAAAACTCTTATCCCTAATCGATATATATATTTCAAAAGCACTCACCGAGATTTTTCTACTATACTTAGAGTATTATGTAGAAACCATCAAATGTCACTTAAGCAAACTGTAGAATTATATCTGCCGAGTTAAGCAAATACATCCATTTGTCACGTAACATAAGACAACAAGATTTATAGCTTGTGAAATAAAGAGATTGAAATTCGAAAACTCTTATTCCTAATCGATCTATATTTGAAATGCACTCACCGAGATTTTTTACTCTACTTAGAGTATAACGTAGGAACCATGAAAGATCACTTAAGCGAACTATAGAATTATGTCTGCTGAGTCAGGTGAGTGCATCCATTTGTCAATTAACCTAAAATAACAAGTTTTATAGCTGGTGAAACATGAGAGTTTGAAATTCGAAAATTCTTATCCCTAATCGATCTATAATTGAAATGGACTCACCGAGATTTTTCTACTCTATTTAAGAGTATTATGTAGAAATCATTAAAATCACTTAAGAAAACTGTAGAATAATATCTGCTGAGTCAAAATAACAAGTTTTATAGTTGGTGAAACATAAGAGTTTGAAATTTAAACATTCTTATCCCTAATCGATCTATATTTGAAATGCACTCACCAAGATTTTTCGACTCTACTTAGAGTATTATGTAGGAACCATTAAAGATCACTTAAGCGAAATATAGAATTATGTCTGCTGAGTCAGGTGAGCGCATCCATTTGTCAATTAACCTAAAATGACAAGTTTTATAGCTGGTGAAACATGAAAGTTGAGAGTTTGAAATTCTAAAATTCCTATCCCTAATCGATCTATAATTGAAATGGACTCACCGAGATTTTTCTACTCTATTTAAGAGTATTATGTAGAAACCATTAAAATCACTTAAGCAAACTGTAGAATAATATCTGCTGAGTCAAAATAACAAGTTTTATAGTTGGTAAAACATAAGAGTTTGAAATTTAGACATTCTTATCCCTAATCGTTCTATATTTGAAATGCACTCACCAAGATTTTTCTACTCTACTTAGAGTATTATGTAGGAACCATTAAAGTTCACTTAAGCGAAATATAGAATTATGTCTGCTGAGTCAGGTGAGTGCATCCATTTGTCAATTAACCTAAAATAACAAGTTTTATAGTTGGTGAAACATCAGAGTTTGAAATTCGAAAATTCTTATCCCTAATCGATCTATAATTGAAATGGACTCACCGAAATGTTTCTACTCTACTTAAGAGTATTATATAGAAACCATTAAAATCACTTAAGCAAACTGTAGAATAATGTCTGCTGAGTCAAAAATAACAAGTTTTATAGTTGGTGAAACATAAGAGTTTGAAATTTAAACATTCTTATCCCTAATTGATCTATATTTGAAATGCACTCACCAAGATTTTTCTACTCTACTTAGAGTATTATGTATGAACGATTAAAGATCACTTAACCGTAATATAGAATTATGTCTGCTGAGTCAGGTGAGTGCATCCATTTGTCAATTAACCTAAAATAACAAGTTTTATAGCTGGTGAAACATGAAAGTTTGAAATTCGAAAATTCTTATCCCTAATCGATCTATAATTGAAATGGACTCACCGAAATGTTTCTACTCTACTTAAGAGTATTATGTAGAAACCATTAAAATCACTTAAGCAAACTGTAGAATAATGTCTGCTGAGTCAAAAATAACAAGTTTTATAGTTGGTGAAACATAAGAGTTTGAAATTTAAACATTCTTATGCCTAATCGATCTATATTTGAAACGCACTCACCGAGATTTTTTTTACTCTCCTTAGAGTATTATGTAGGAACCATTAAAGATCACTTAAGCGAAATATAGAATTATGTCTGCTGAGTCAGGTGAGTGCATCCATTTGTCAATTAACCTGAAATAACAAGTTTTATAGCTGGTGAAACATGAGAGTCTGAAATTTGAAAATGTTTATCCCTAATCAAGCTATAATTGAAACGCACTCATAGAGATTTTTCTACTCTACTTAGAGTATTATGTAGAAACCATTAAAACACACTTAAGCAAACTGTAGAACAATGTCTGCCGAGTCAAGTAAAGGCATTTATTTCTCAAGTAACATAATATAACAAGTTTTGTAGCTCGTGAAATAGGAGAGCTTGAAATTCGAAAACTCTTATTCCTAATCGATCTATATTTGAAAAGCACTCACCGAGATTTTTCTACTCTACTTAGAGTTTATGTAGGAACCATTAAAGATCACTTAAGCGAACTATAGAATTATGTCTGCTGAGTCAGGTGAGTGCATCCATTTGTCAGTTAACCTGAAATAACAAGTTTTATAGGTGGTGAAACATGAGAGTTTGAAATTCGAAAATTCTTATCCCTAATCGACCTATAATTGAAATGGACTCACCGAGATTTTTCTACTCTACTTAAGAGTATTATGTAGAAACCATTAAAATCACTTAAGCAAACTGTAGGATAATGTCTGCCGAATCAAATCTCTGCACCTATCTAACAAGCTATAAGAATCGACATGTTATTTAGTATATTGAAAAAGTGAGGATTTAGCATATCGAAATCTCCTATCCTTAATCGCTTATTATTTAAACTGCACTTACAGCAATTTATCTACTTTACTTAGAGTGTCATGTACAAACCGTTACAAGTCTCCTAGGCAAACTGTAAAATTATATCTTCCAATTCGACTAAATGCATCAATTTGAAAAACTACATAAAATAATATATATATAACCTATAAAATGAGAGGCTTAAATTCAAAAACTCTTGTCCCTAATCACTTTTTCCAAACCGTTAGAGTTTAGTTGAGTTATGTGGTAGTGTGAAAACTCAACTCCACCATACAAACAAAAAGCAATCTGGCAATTTCCCAAAACTGTTTTTGTCTGAATCAAATTTCCCTCATATAACACAATTTCCATTTTCATGTTTAGCATCAATATGACCATCCGATGACAGCCAATGCGTGTGTAATGCACACACATAAAAGTGAAATCAATCGGACCATGAGCAAATCTGTATCATCTACAAAACGCAGCTTAATGACTTGCTAAGTGGATTCTGATTGGAAAACTTGCCCACGCAAAGTTTTAATTGGTTTCGATAGTTTCGGTCGCAGGCAGTAGCGTCTGCCTATCTTTGGAAATTACTATGGAATATGGAATTGATCAGAGTTGAATTATTCGAGAAATATTCACTCTTCCCCCACCCCGTTTTGAAAAGCCTACAAAACTTCTCATAATCGCTAATAAACGACTCGTTGATGAAGGGTAGATATTGCCTGGCTATAAATGCCCCAGGTTGTGAAAAATCGCTAATCATTTTGGGAACGAATTCCAATTTACGATATTAGTGTTCTAGCAGTGTACCTGCCAATAGGGGAGATATTAAACAGGGTTTCATGTGGAATTCATCAAAATTGGACAGCCAAAGTAATAAAGGTCCTTTGCCAGCGTTCCAAACATAGCTTTAGCATCCTTATTAACAAGGAAAAGAAGTTTGAAATTAAAAAAAAACGGCACGAAATATTTAGACGTTGGAGTTGCAAAACTTTGCACTTCTTACATTTGTTAGGCAAATACTTGCATCAGTCCTCAAAGTTATCTAAAAACACATTGTGTTGCTACACGTGACACAAAGTATTACTCACATTAACTACACTTCACACTAAAGTGTAAAGAGTCTTTTGTGTTTTTCTTATAGAAAAACCTAATTTTGACAATTTCCGAACTGAAAAATAAATACAGAAATTGGAAAAATTCTTAACCAATATCATTCCAAATATTTGGGTGAATTTTAAGGGCAATTACTGGGTCATGTGCAGACTAGTTTACACTCAGCGCCACCAAAACACTGCTCGGTACCGCACAAAATATCCGATATTTTGCATCTGCCAATTGAATTCTAGACAGTTAATGAACATATTTAGGGTTTTCAAAATTTATGTATAGGTCGGCAAAAAATATTTATCACATGTTTGCTGCAGTTAAACTAAAGAAAGTGCATACAAAAAAGCAAAAAATTGCAACCAAGCTAGTCTGCAGCAGCTTTGCAAAAATTAGGGACCACTGTCATTAAATGGGTCTTTCTCTAGGCGCAGTACACTATGTGTTTAACATAAGTTCTAATTTAAATCTCTGAAGAAATACGAAGCGGCAAAATTTCTTTTTCTAACTTCTCAATAAAATAGAATCAATTTTCTGAAGTGACAACGTTTCGACTTAGTTTAGGGTCCTTCTCGAGGACACTTTTCGACAAGCTAGTCTTCGGAAAAATTTTAATTCAGACCGAAATAAGTTTGTAGGTGTTTGTAAATAGTTTACAGTTGTTACTTAATATTTCTGTTTTGACTGAAAACTTAGATTTATAAGTGTTATTTTTACTTTAAAAGTTTTATAATTTCCAGCCATATCTATTGATTCATAATTTCACATTTAGAATTCTAATATCATTAAAATTTTCAAATGGTTTAAATTACGAGGTACATGCAATAAATATCCGCTTTACTAATACTTCTGAGCAAAATACGTTTGCCACTAGAGAAACAAGTTAGCGAGTTTCCAGCTAGCAAAGCAATTATCTTAAATATTTTCTTTTTATTGCATCTCCACGGAGAGCACGGAAGAAGAAAAGTTAAAATTCGAAAAGTCCTGTCCCTGATCTCATTATATTTGAATTGTCCTAATAGCATTTTTTAGTCTACTTGGAATATTATGTAAAAACCATTAAAGGCCACTTAAGAGAACTGTAGAATTAAGTCTGCCGAGTCAGGCAAATGCATCCATTTGTCACGCAACATAAGATAACAAGTTTTAGAGTTTGTGAAACAAAACAGGTTAAAACTCGAAAACTCTTATCCCTATTCGATATATAACTGAAATGCACTCACCGAGATTTTTCTACTCTACTTAAAGTATTATGTGGAAACCATCAAAGGTCACTTAAGCAAACTGTAGAATAAGGTCTGCCGAGTCAAGTGAATGCATCTATTTAACAATTAGCACAAAATAACATGTGATATATTCTATTAAAAAGAAGATTTTTAAATTAGAAAATTCTTGTCCCTAATCGCTCCATATTAGAACTGTACTTTCACCATTTTTATTACTGTAGTTGGAATATTATGGAGAAACAATTAAAGGACACTTAAGCAAACTGTAGAAATATGTCTGCCTAGTTAAGCAAATGCATCCATTTTTCACGTAACATAAGATAATAAGTTTTATGGCTTGTGAAATAGGAGAGGTTGAAATCCTCTCCTATTTCACAATTCTTATCCCTAATCGACCTATAATTGAAATGCGCTCACCGAGATTTTTCTACTCTACTTAGAGTGTTATGTAGAAACCATCAAAGGTCACTTAAGCAAACTGTATAATAATTTCTGCCGAGTCAAGTGAATGCATCCATTTGCCAAGTAACATAAAATAACAAGTTTTATAACTTATGAAATAGGAGAGGTTGAAATTCAAAAACTCTTATCCCTAATCGATCTATATTTGAAATGCGCTCACCGAGATTTTTCTACTCTACTTAAAGTATTATGTGGAAACCATCAAAGGTCACTTAAGCAAACTGTAGAATAATGTCTACCGAGTCAAGTGAATACATCCATTTAACAGTTTAAATTAGAAAATTCTTGTCTCTAATCGCTCCATATTAGAACGGTACTTTCACCATTTTGTTACTCTAATTGGAATATTATATGGAAACAGTTAAAGGACACTTAACCAGACTGTAGAATTATGTCTGCCCAGTCAAGTGAAAACATCTATTTGTTAAGTAATATGAAATAACAAGTTTTATGGCTTATGAAATATGAGAGGTTAAAATTCGAAAACTCGTATCCCTAATCGATCTATTCGAAATGCACTCACCGAGATTTTGCTACTCTACTTAGAGTAGTGTGTAGAAACCATCAAAGGTCACTTAAGCAAACTGTAGAATAATGTCTGGCAAGTCAAGAGAATGCATCCATTTAACAATTAACACAAAATAACATGTTACATAGCCTCTTGAAAAGGAGTTATTAGAGATAAATTAGAAAAGCCCTGTCCCTAATCGCATTTAAACTGCATTCACATTATTTTTTTACTCTATTTGGAGTATTATGCAAAAACCATTAAGGGCCACTTAAGCAAACTGTAAAATTATGTCTGCCGAGTCAAGTGAAAGTATCCATTTAACCAGTTACATAAAATAACATGTTATGTAGCCTATTGAAAGGATACTTTTAAATTAGAAAACTCGTCTCTCCAATCGGTCTATATTCGAACTGCACTCATAGTATTTTTTAGCTTTTGCAACTAAAGAGATAAGTTAGTGAGTTTCCAGCCAGCAAAGCAATTGCCTTGAAGTTTTGAACAAGCTAAATCCTTTAGGACCAGAAGCAAAGAGATAAATTCGCTCCAGCTTTATAGAAAACTGGTTCATTAAGAAGCTATTTGCTGCTTTCGAAAAATGGGATAAAATCAAGACAAACGTTAAGGCAATGAGCAAACAGGAATTAGCTAATTTTAAATTAAAAAAATTTTAATCCTTATCTCTCTACAAATTCCAAATATTTCCTTGATTGTCGATTTATCATCATAGAATTTTTATCAGTTTTAAGCAGTAAAACTAACAAATTACCCACGCAGGAGGTTATGTTTGCGTCCTTCGCTTTCAGCCAAAACTTCCACGCCCACATTTATAAAACAAATTTAGTTTGGAACTATTTAATAGAAAAGTGAAGGGTGCTTGTCGAAGGAAAATTTAAAATCGTGGGTCGCAACCAGCTTCAGGACCAAAACTTTCGAAGCAGCGAAACGCCATGGAAGTTTAAAGTTTCCGACAGCGTAGCTTACACGAGCACACAACTGGAAATTTATGGAAATCAAGTGGTTACGTGAGGCCTCACTTTTAATTACGTGAGTTGACACTCGTGTTAGTACAATATTCTTCGACTAGGAAGTTGTTTTTGGCAAATTACAAAACTTCTGTCACTGTGGCGGCGTAGTTCATTTGAATATTTTATGCAGAGGTTTCTACCACCAATTCCAAACTTGTAAAGATAAATAGGGTTTGAAATATTTCGGTTGCAACTCTATTAAAAGTGCACGAAATTCTCAGAAATATAATCTATGTATTGAGGTCTTGCTCGTTAAAAGTTTTATAGATTTGAGCCGACCTTTTATGTGGGTGAGTTGGAAATTTATTGCTCCTTAAGTCAAGTTTGAAAACTCCCAACCTAAGTCGCCTTAATGAATATTTTACTGCTCCGCATGATTACAATGTCTCAGCAATTTAAAAAAGAAAATACCTCCGTCTGTTCACATACGAATTCCATACCCTGAGTAACAAACTCACTTACTTATATTCAGATTTTTGCCTCGAGAGAGGATTTCCGCATATGCAGGAATTTAACATCAGAGACGAGTTCCAAAATTGCATCCTGCTCTAGCTAGTTATGCATGTACATTACCTGAAACTATGGCATTCCATTGAAAAACATATTTCAATAAACATTTTCGGTTTCAACGATTATAGAACCACCTACATACACATAGAGCTATGCTGGGTATTTAAATGATACGACGTAGTAAATATGCGCCCAAGGAAACCGTAAAACTTTATGAAATATTAAGCTTTTACTGCCGGCCATGAAAGCCCCCCGAAACTACCTTTTTACGTCTCATAGTAAACAGGATTCACAATGCTTTATCAGGCAATAAGGCCATATTTGCACCTTAAAATGTTTCAGAAGAAAAGGGGAGAAGTTAGATCGACGTAGGAACTAAAAGTTGCCCCTTTGTTGTTCCAGAAATGCCTTTTGAATATTCTCTATAATCAATCTCATGTCAAGCATGTCAGAAATCTATAAGCGGGTACTAAAATATGCTTATCTTATTGAGCCATTTTATCTGGAATATATTGCCTAGAGGAGTGGAAGTCTTCCTGGTTCAGGATATGTTTGGATACAGTTATCTGGCTGCTTTTGGCTAAGGCGTTCTGGGATCATCAAAAAAGCATTATAGTCCTTTTTGCAGCGTTGCGTCAATATTTTCTAAATAATGTTGTTAATAATACGAGAAAATTATTGGGTTCTTGGGTTTAAATACACATTTTTTCTAAAATTTTGGGTTTTAATGCTTCAGAGAGACATATTTGGAATTTATAGAGTGATGAGGGGCAAGAATTTTTTAATTTCTGTTTGCTAAATGCTTTACACAAAACTCTGTTTTTGCCAACTTTTATCCATTTTTTTTAATTTCACTTTTCGCTTTGCTGTATAAATTGCTCAGGAAACTCAAATAAAAAATTGCATGTCCGGAATAAACGGTCACTGCTGGCGAGCAGCTTCCTAATTTAGAGACTAGTTGTCAACAGAGCTGGAACGAGTTCATCCTTTAGCTTTTGGTCTTTAAAGGTTTAGCTTGTACCTTATAAAACTGGATCCCAAGAAAATGCTTGGATAAGCAATAAGAAAAATATTTCAGCACAATCGTCTCGATGGCTGGAATTTTCCTGGATTGGCTTATTTAGTAGTGAACGTATTGTGCTATAAGCGGGCAAAGTAACTCTACAACTCTACAACAACTTTGTATCGAATCTCATATGTAAATTAGATAGAAAATTAATTTTTAGGAATGAAAAGCAGGATGCTTGATGTATAAACTCAGGAACAAAGTTTGCGGTTGTAGTAAGGTATAGAACTTTGAGAACTAAATTTTAGTTTGTGCCTTAGGACACGTGAACTTAGTATATGCCCTTTTCTTGTTTTAGCATGACATTTTGTAAATGTGGCTGATGTTTTACCCAATGGACTTTAGGCAAATGAGAAATTAGAAAAAAGGACCTAAATGTCCTATTGAGGATAGACCTAACTAGCGATGGTTTTCTTGATCTCAGAAAAAAGATGAGAAAATGAGAAAATTTAGGTCAACACAATTAAGCAATATTTTTTTTAGAACTGCAAAATTATGTAGAGAAATAAATATTTTTGCAGAACAAACCTAACTATGAGTTATAATTGAGAATAGATCGGACTGGCGTACGTCTTTTTGTTCCCAAGTAACAAATTTACGACAAAAAAATTGAAAAAATTCCGACATTTTGCTCAATAATTTTTAAAACATTTTTTTGCCACTGCAAAATTGTGTAGAAAATATAACTACTTTTCCAAAACCAGAACCGAACTCAAGTGAGCTATAATTCAGAATAGACCTAACTAGCGTAGGTTATCAATATTACGATTTTACGACAAAAACATTAAAAAATTGGAAAACTTTGTCCAATTAATTTTTAAAACATTTTTTCTGCCACTGGAAAATTATATATAGAAAAATTGATTTTTTTCCTAAACGGCAATACATATGAATTATAATTGAGAAAAGACTTACCTAACGTAGGTTTTTTAGTTCCACGTTACGAGTTTACAAAGGAAACATGGAACAAAATTGAAAATTTGGTTCAATAAATTTTTAAAACATTTTTTCTGCCACTGGAAAATTATATATAGAAAAATTAATATTTTTCCAAAACGGCCCTAAATATGAGTTTTAATTGAGAAAAAACCCACCTAACGTAGGTTTTTTGGTTCCAGGTTACGAGCTTACAAAGTAAACATAAAACAAAATTGAAAATTTGGTTCAATATATTTTTAAAACATGTTTTCTGCCACTGGAAAATTATATAGAGAAAAATTGATGCTTTTCCAAAACGGCCCTAAATATGAGTTATAATTGGGAAAAGACCTACCTAACGTAGGTTTTTTGGTTCCAGGTTTCGAGTTTACAAATGAAACATGGAAAAAAAAATGAAAATTTGGTTCAATAAATTTTTGAAACATATTTTCTGCCACTGGAAAATTGTAATTAGAAAAAATAAATATCTTTTCAGAACAGACGTTTTTAGAACTTACTTAACGTAAATTGTTTTCCCCGGTTACGAACTTATGCAGAGAACATTGAAATTGTTGTAACAATAAATTGTAAAATTTTGTTCAATACATTTTTAAAACATTTTTTCTGCCACTGGAAAATTACGTATAGAAAAATTAATACTTTTCCAAAACGGCCCTAAATATGAATTATAATTGAGAAAAAACCTACCTAACGTAGGTTTTTTTGGTTCCAGGTTGCGAGGTTACAAAAAAACATGGAAAAAATTTAAAATTTGGTTCCATAAATTTTTAAAACATTTTTTCTGACACTGGAAAATTATATATAGAAAAACTGATATTATTCTAAAATGACCCTAAATATGAGTTATAATTGAGAAATGGCCTACCTACCGTAGATTTTTTGGTTCCAGGGTTCGAGTTTTTGAAGAAAATATGGAAAAAAATTGAAAATTAGTTTAAATACATTTTTAAAACATTTTTCTTGGCACTGGAAATCTGTATTTAGAGAAAATAAATATCATCTCAGAACAGACCTAAGCGTGTGTTATAAATGGGATTAGACCTACTTAGCGTGGGTCTTTTTGTTCCCAGCGTAGGTCTTTTTATTCCCAGGTTAGTTATTCCTAATTAGCATAGGTGTTTTGGCTCTCAGATTGCAAATTTACGACAAAAATTGTGAGAAATTTGAAAAAATTTTCCCAATATAATTTAAAAAGACATTTTTTCAGCCTCTGGAAAAGTATAAATGGAAAATAAATATTTTACCAGAACCGATCTAATTCAAGATCTCTCACAATACGAATTTACGACCAAAGCGTTAAGACAAATTGCTCAACAAAACATTATTTGTTTCATGCAAAATTTTTCACAGGTAATACCTGCTATTTTTAATAAACGACATACCTCCTTATTTATAAAAAAAAGTTACAAGAGAATCCCTACACGAGACATTAAATTTTGCTAAATAAATAAAAATTAGAAAATTCCTGCCCCTCATCTACCATCATAATAAAGCTCTCGGCGTCACATTTATATTTGTAAATCGTTATATTTTTCGCATTATAAACTTCCCTCCGTTACTTTATATATATAAAATATAACTTGCTTTAATTAGCCTAGTCAAATAAGCCCTGAGGTAAACAGTTTTTCATTGCTTCCATATATAAATCTCTGGCAAGGCAAACAGAAGCAAAATTTAGTTTACAAAGCTTCTATTGCGTTTTAGGTTAATTTACTAAAAACCAAATTAATGGTTTTTTATCGCAACTGACGAGTGACAAATCAACCAAAACAGAAAATCCAAAAAGCATTCGACTCTTTTTAAATGAGAAAAATGCATTAATTTGCGCCCAAGATTGATGATTGGAGGAAACGTCCCGGCTCGTCCTTTTTCTCCTCCCTAAGAACTTATCTATTTTCCACCTCAGCGAAGCTGAGGAACTCTTCTTTTAGAATGCCAAAACCGAAACTTTTTGTCATTACTATTTCAACCCCTCGGCACCCCGTAGATCGGGGACATGTGTTACACAACCCTCCAATTTGCATTCTGGCCACGAGTAAACTGTATGATGCTACCTTAATTAAAGGGCCATAAAGGGTGTGTACCTTCGTCCGTGAGTGCTGCGTATTACATATTAGAGTTGACATATTTCGCTTTTCTTGTTAAAGTGGGTTAGGGATAATTCAGATGTTTTGCTTAGGACATGGGTGGAAAGCAAATAGTTGGCCTTGCGTTTATTCCATAGAAATAATATTTATAAAAAAATTGTTGTTTATTGAATTGTTGGCTGATTCTATGTTTATTCCATAGCAGTAACAATTATACAAAAAATAAAAAATTCTTTTTCCTCATCACTTTAAAGCTTTATAACTAGTGCAAATATGGAAATAACTAAAATTAATATCTACTGTGTCTATTTTATATACTAAATTAATTATTCTTTGTAACAGCGGGCTAAATGATTTACATGCCTGGTAATTCTATTAAACGTTTAACAGAAATTAGGATAATTTAATAATATTTCATTGCTCAAACCTATATTTTACATTATTTTATGGTTTATTAGAGAGCGCAATATTCCCAGTTGCATTACTGCAGAGTTAAATTTAGAAAAATGAAAGCCCTGATGCACCTAATCAATACAGTTCTCGGTATTCTAAAGAAAACAGCGTGCACGTTGTTAAATAAACCTTAATTGGGTCAATTCTGGAAACGGGATAATTAAGTCATTATTTGTTTTAGAAATGGTAGAGACGGACGTCACGGGAAAATGAGTTTTTTCCAGGAAAATTACATGTTTGTTTAAATTTACAAAACACTACTTCTTAGTCTCCCAAAGGAAACAATTTAATATTTTTCGTCATATCGCTGAATAAACATATTAATTACATAATTGGAGTAATTAATATGTATGATTTTTAATGAATTTGATCACCTTGCAAGGGTCTCAATGAATTATAAATGTAACACAACAAGAACATCAAAGTTCTCCCTATATGCATTTTATTTTCCACAGCCATTTTCATTATTTGCAAACTCCTAACCTTCATCATTCTGAATATGTCTTAATAATGATTGAACCTGAAACGTTTGGCCTTATTTCTATTGCCATTAACCTAGGTCTCAATGGACCATAAATTCAGCAGAACTTGAACATCAAAGAGCTCTTTTCGTATACTCCGTTTCACGACAATCAGTTTTTATGATTCGGAAACTCCTAACCCTCATCAATATGAATATTCTTATTATTTACAACTGAATTTATTTGCAAACTTCTAGCCCTTATCAGTATGAATGTATCTGATGATGGTTAATTTTGTTTCAAGACAGCTTTTTTTTAATAATTTGCAAAACTCCTAACCCATAGCAACCCATAGCAATATTTCTATTATCATTAACCCGGATTTCAATGGACTACAAATTCAATAGAACTTAAACGTCAATGAACTCTCTTCATACATTTTATTTCACGATATTCATTTTTTATGATTTGTAATCTCCTACCCTTTAGCAGTCTCAATGTATCTCATCATTGGTTAATTTAAGGCTTCCCATCGTTTGGTTTCCTTTCTACTCCCATTAACTTGGGTCTCAGTGGACTACAGATTCAGATGAATAGGGACATCAGAGATCTTTCTTCACGCTTTTGTTCAAAGACAGCCATTTTTATAATTTGCAAAACTCCTTAACCTCCATCAATCTGAATATATTTCACACTGGACCTGAAGCGTTTGGACATATATTTTTATTACCATTAACCTGGATTTCAATGGACTACAAATTCAACAGAACTTGAACGCCAAAGAACTCTCTTCATACATTTTATTTCACGAAAATCATTTTTTATGGTTTGTAAACTCCTATCCTTTATCAGTCTCAATGTATCTCATCATTGGTTAATTTAAGGCTTCCCTTCGTTTGGTTTCCTTTCTACTCCCATTAGATTGGGTCTCGGTGGACTACAGAGTCAGAAGAATAGGGACATCAGAGATCTTTCTTCACACTTGTTCAAAGAGAGCCATTTTTATGATTTGCAAAACTCCTAACCCCCATCAATCTGAATATATTTTACACTGGACCTGAAGCGTTTGGATATATTTCTATTACCGTTAACCTGGATTTCAACGGACTAAAAATTCAACAGAACTTAAACGTCAAAGAACTCTCTTCATACATTTTATTTTACGAAAATCATTTTTGATGATTTTTAAACTCCTACCCTTTATCAGTCATAATGTATTTCATCTTTAGTTAATTTAAGGCTTCCCTTCGTTTGGTTTCCTTTCTACTCCCATTAATTTGGGTCTCAGTGGACTATAGATTCAGAAGAATAGGGACATCAGAAATCTTTCTTCACGCTTTTGTTCAAAGACATCCAACTTTATAATTTGCAAAACTCCTAACCCCCATCAATCTGAATATATTTCACACTGGACCTGAAGCGTTTGGATATATTTCTATTACCATTAACCTGGATTTCAATGGACTACAAATTCAACAGAACTTAAACGTCAAATAACTCTCTTCATACATTTTATTTCACGAAAATCATTTTTTATGATTTGTAAATTCCTACCCTTTATCAGTCTCAATGTGTCTCATCATTGGTTAATTTAAGGCTTCCCCTCGTTTGGTTTCCTTTCTACTCCCATTAACTTGGGTCTCAATGGACTACAGATTGAGAAGAGTAGGGACATCAGAAATCTTTCTTCACACTTGTTCAAAGACAGCCATTTTTATGATTTGCAAAACTCCTAACCCCCATCAATCTGAACATATTTTACACTGGACCTAAAGCGTTTGGTTATAATTCTATTACCATTAACCTGGATTTCAATGGATTACAAATTCAACAGAACTTAAACGTCAATGAACTCTCTTAATACATTTTATTTCACGAAAATCATTTTTTATGATTTGTAAACTCCTATCCTTGATCAGTCTCAATGTATTTCATCATTAGTTAATTTAAGGCTTCCCTTCGTTTGGTTTCCTTTCTACTCCCATTAATTTGGGTCTCAGTGGACTATAGATTTAGAAGAATAGGGACATCAGAAATCTTTCTTCACGCTTTTGTTCAAAGACAGCCAATTTTATAATTTGCAAAACTCCTTAACCCCCATCAATCTGAATATATTTCACACTGGACCTGAAGCGTTTGGATATATTTCTATTACCATTAACCTGGATTTCAATGGACTACAAATTCAACAGAACTTGAACGCCAAAGAACTCTCTTCATACATTTTATTTCACGAAAATCATTTTTTGTGGTTTGTAAACTCCTATCCTTTATCAGTCTCAATGTATCTCATCATTGGTTAATTTAAGGCTTCCCTTTGTTTGGTTTCCTTTCTACTCCCATTAAATTGGGTCTCGGTGGACTACAGATTCAGAAGAATAGGGACATCAGAGATCTTTCTTCACACTTGTTCAAAGACAGCCATTTTTATGATTTGCAAAACTCCTAACCACCATCAATCTGAATATATTTTAATAATCATTGATGCACTTGACATTAATGCAATTAACCTAGGTTTAAATGAACTACAAATTCAACAGAACTTGAACGTTCAAGAACTCCCTTCATACATTCTATTTTACGACAATCATTTTTTATAATTTGCAAACTCCTACCCCTCATTACTCTGAATGTATATTATCATTGGTTAAGTTAGGGCTTGCCTTCTTTCCTACTGCCTGGGTCTCAGTGGACTACAAATTCAGAACAAAAGGGACATCAAAGATCTTTCTTCACACTTTTGTTTCAAGACCTCCATTTTTTATAATTTGCGAATTAGATTTCTCTTCTTATATATTTTGACTACATCCATTATTTATAATTAAAAAACTCCTGCCCCTCGTCAATCTGAATACATCTTAAAAACCGTTTACTCGAAACGTATTTCTATGGGGCAAATTAGATGCCCTATTTAGCAAGACACCCGAATTTTCGTAAAAAAAAACCCACACTTCTACATTTTGAAAGTTTATTAGCATAAAAAGAGCTACACAAATATAACAACATTATAATAAAAAATAACACTTTCAACCAGTTAACAACCTTCTGAAGTTCCACAGGTAAAACTTACTAATTTAGCTCATACAGAGCAGCTAAATCCGCCCTCTTACGACTACAATAAGTAAAGCAGATACATCAAGAGTAAGTGAATGAAATCTAAGTAATTGACAAATCTTGTGAGCAAACACATGAGTGAGAACATCTCACAAAAACACCTTAGGAGCTGTCATCCTCGCATCGCTCGCTATTAGCTAAACATCAAGAAATCTAATGCAGGTCGGCAAAAACCGAGCTACAGGGCCCTTCGTCCTTACGCTATATCGGCAATTTGGGCCATTACACAGTGTTCGAGTTGGCATTCGCCCTGGATGCCTCGCCGGCTTTGATGAAATAGGTGAGCATGTCGATCGGCAGCGGGAACACGATTGTCGAATTCTTCTCGGCAGATATGGTATTCAAAGTCTGAGGAAGGACAAAATTGAAATTCCTTTAACGTTATGTACGTTAGTAAGTCCTGGAGAGTAAACTAAAATTGTCTAGGTGAAGACGTTTGTTGGAATTAAAATACGTTTTGCTTCGCATCACAAAAAAATTGTTTTTCAAAAGGGTTTCTCTAGACTCAAAATTGGCCTTTATTCCTCCCAAAATGTACGCACTGAAAAAATTTATATTAAATACAAACTTAATTAATTTTTTTAACCTTAAGTTTTATATATTTTACCTAAATCGCTTTAATAGTTAGTTAGAAAATATCTTTCTAATCCTTTTGTAAGGATTTAGTTTTAATAGTCTATTTTCTTAAGTAAAGTAAAACTTGATTTTTTAGAGAAATCACTGTAGAAGAGCTTAAAGTTTTTTGTTTTGTTGGTATTAAATTAATCCCTTTAATTCGTCTGAAAAAATCTTTAATCCAGTTTTACACGCTTTTAAAATAAATAAATTTAATTTATTCAGTTTTAAATTCAGCTTTCAGAAAAAAAAAATTGAACAAAGCCCTTTAATCCCTCAAGGATTTAGTTTATAATAATATTTCTTTCTAGATTAAGAAAAAGATAATACATCAGTCGATGTTTTTTAATCCCTGGCAGCGCCACTCAAGGCAAGCAACTGATATTAAATAAAAACTTAATTAAATTATTTAGTTCTATTTAGATCTATTAGAAACTAGCTCCAAACAATTTTATATTGAGGTGAAAATATATAATATCATATCAAGCCTTTTAATTCCTTGAAGTGTGTTGAACTGGGAATAACAAACAGTAAAACTTATTTTTCTAAAATTACTATTAATTCTTCATTTTCACTCTCACAGAGTTTTTTTAATCCTAGAACAGCAGTTCTGCGTTTGGTAGAATTAAATATATTAAATTTACTCTTCGAGATTAAAAAAATTATTAAAATACTGTTTCGTTCGATATCCGAAAAAGCAGCACTACAAAAACTATTTCTTTGAGCTTATGAATCATTCCTCTCTGTTTTAAGTTCAGCTGACACAAGAATATAAGTGAAGATAAACAAAGCTCTTTAATCCTGTAATATGGATTAAACTAAGTTTTGCTTAATAGCTTATGTCAAAGCAACAACTAATTCTTTTTAGATATTGCTGTTTTTGTGTTCTAGAATTAAATTGATCACTTTAGTCTCTTCAAAAATACATTTTTGCAATTAGCTCTAAAACTTCAATCCTTGTGAAACTGGGCCTTTAATCCTTGTGGTATTGCGATATTGAATTAAAATTTAGTAATCCAATATAATGTATTAGTAATCTAATATAAAATTAGAAAACTCGTGTTCTTCATCGCCTTAAATATTATTTTTTTAGCATGACGAAGTTGGATATGAGTGGTAAGTTTTCATTTTTAAGACTCAGTTGTCACGAAGAATTAAAGAGAAAGCAATTACTATTCTGCCCATGGAGTCATTAAGTCGGCAGCATGAAGAAGACAAAGACGAGAAAAATTTGTTGAAATTAAAAAACTCGTGGCCCTAATCTATCTTTATTATTCATTTTTTTTTATCGTATTGTGGCTACAGATTAAAAATTTGTGCTTACTTAAAACCAGTAGCAAAGAGCCGTTTTCCTTATTATAGGGACTGCCACTAAATAATATTAGAAGTTCAACTTATAAGGAGATAAAATGAGTGAAAAAAAAGAGTTATTAATTAGAAACTCTCAGAATCTAAATCAAACTATAATATTCAAACTTTTATTATCGTATTATGGCTACAAATAACCGATTTTTTTTTATCTAAAGTCAGTAATAAAGAGTTGCTTTGTTCATTCCTGGTACTACCAATGAATAAAACTAAAATAAAAACTTATAAGTTAATAATAAGGGAAGGGTTTCAAATTAGAAATCTAGTGTTCGTTATCGTCTCAAATATTAGTTTCTTTTAGCTTGGCAAAGTCGGATATGAGTGGTAAATTCCCGCTTTTAAGACTTAATTATCATTAGGAATTAAAAAGGATGCAATTTTTTTTATTATGCCCATTGAGTCATTAAGTTAGCAGCATAAAAAAGGTAAAGACGAAAAAAAGTTTGTTAGCATTAGAAAACTCGTAGCCTTAATCGCTCTAAACTATTCAAATTTTTATTATCGTATTGTGGCTACAGATAACAGATTTTTCTTTACTTAAAGCCATTAGCTAAGAGCCCTTTTGCGCATTCGAAGTACAGCCACTAAATAACACTGAAAACTCAACTCATAAGTTAATATAAAGCGAAAAGTTTCAATTTAAAAAACTCGCAGCCCTCATCACTTTAAAGTTTACATCATTATTATATGCCAAAATATCTGTAACCCCAGTAATTTTTTTTGATCAGAGAAGAATTAACATATTGTTTTAAGGACACTTACTTTTAGTGATATTAAGATTTGCTCATATTACAACATTCTATGACAAAAGTATCAAACATATTATAGGAGCATATTTTGGCCACATTGAAGTGCACTTGAGTGGAATGTTTCCATTTACCACCCAGAAGTTACAGAGACACGCAGGCCAGATTTCCAGCACGTATCCAGTATTGTCCACGTTTCCAATTACAGGTTATTGGGAAATAACTAGAGGAGCTCATATTGTTTGAGAGGAAGCTCGAAAACTATTTCAAGAATTCGTATTAAAACTCGAAATTGCCCCAGCAACAAACGTTTTCAACTAGAAACCAGATAGTAATAGTAAGGGACACAACAAACCACACAAAACTTACCCGAATCTAAAATCTCTATGCAGCCCTCAACAAAGTCCTTTTTGGTCGTCGTCCATTTTGTTTTGCTACAAGATACTCACCCATCCGAGAAATTGCAACCTCTTTGCATATTAGTGTACGGTTCAAAAGCGACAAGGAGGAGTGAAGCACGTGAAGGAAGCTATTCTTTTGATATGTATATTAAGCATTAGACTGTGTTAGAAAATTGGAAATTGTGCTTTGGATTATAGCGTTTTGTCGAGGGTTTAAGGAAAATATGTGCCAATAAAGTTGGAAAAATAGGTGCAGTAAAATGAAACGTATAAGTACAATTTTTGAATGATTTAATGTATTTCAATTGTGTACACTTATACAATATGTGCTGAAAGTAGTATGAATACAAAAAAACGCTGAGGAGCAATACGCATTCGAAAATTTGTGTTCACCCCAAGTTTAATAGTTCAGTTATTGACTGAATCATTGCGTAATTAATAACCCTTGATTTGGGCTTCCAATACGACAGAAAACTTATTGGGGGAATATTTGACCCAAGGACACAATTCAACCACATAAAATGGTTCGAAATTTTGTGCATTCATGTTTTGATTCATTTTATTTAATGAAATATTTGTTTTCATTATTTGCTAAAAAAAAAAATGTTATTTTCTTGCAATTTTTTTATTGCCTGAACTGTTCACTCAGAAAATTGGTAAGAGTTTTGTCACAGGATCAGAAATTGAACACTTTCAAAAGTGGTTCACAGAGACACTTTATAGTAGAAATAACTCAGTATTTATTGTTCACATTACGGTCCATTAGAATTTTCCTAACTGTTCAATCAAAAACTCTACTTGATTTGTTAAATCAGAAACAGTTTTACAACTGCTCAGAAGTCGTTCAGAATATAGAACCCTATTTTTCCTGAATTTTTTCACTACCTATTTACTCAGAAAATGTCCACTATTTGAGCCACTAGTGTCTTCCTGAGTGTCTCATAGAGAAGTGTTCGTTATTTGCTCAGAGGTTTCTAAAAAATTTGCTCACTATTGGAGTCACTGGATCCGAAAGTAGTGACATTTGTGATTTGTTTACTATTAAACTCAGAAACTGTCACGTTACTTCTATTGTGGGTTTCTTATTGACAGAATTGTCCAAACTGATGCTGTGCTGCACTCGACTTGCAAAATCAAAAAGGGGTGACGTTAAAAAAAGTGTACAATACTTGCTCAGAATTTGTTGAGCATATAGAATCATATTTTTCCTGGAACTTTTCACTCCCTATTTACTCAGAAAATGCCCACTATTTGAGCCACTAGTGTTTTTCCTGAGTATTTTATAGAGAAGTGTTCATTATTTGCTCAGAAATTGTTTACGTTATAGAATTTTCTATAGGCACATGCTCATTATCTGAGTCACTCGATATGAGCTACTCGATTTGCTAAATGAGAAAGGGGTGACGCTAGATAAGTGTTCACTATTTGCTCAGAAATTAATCAGACTATAGAATTAATTTGCGCGCAGAGGAATTTGCACTGCAAACTAGCACTAAACGAGTCGTTGGATCAGAAATTGATGACATTAGAGAATTGTTTGCTATTTACTCAGACATTGTTATGTAAAACCGAACCTGAAATAACCTAAACTGCTTATTCAAAAGATGCGCAATATTTACCTTACAAGATCAGAAAATGCTGAGCTTAGAGAATTGTCAATTTAACAAACAATTTCTGATCACTTAAACAAATTACCCAGAAAATGCAAACTACTTGGAATTGGCACATCAAAAATTGAAAACGTTTGAGAATTGTTCACGATTTACCCAAAAATTGTTCATCTTGAGTTCCACTGGACTTTTCAATTCCTCAAAAGTTACTCAAAAACTGAAGAAAACTTGAGTATCTAGATCAGAAAAGTGTATAAAAAAATTTTGACATTTGCTCAGAAATTGTTCAGGTTCATTTTCTAAATTTATGTATTACCTGATCTGTTTGCTCAGAAAACGCGCATTAATGGATATACTAGATCAGAAAATATATTATAAAATGTTTTCACTATTTACTCAGAAAGTATTTTACGGGAATTGGACATTTCCTAACTTTGTTTGACTACTCAGAAAATGCGCACAATTTGGGTCACTAGATCAGAAAATTTGTAACCAACAACTCAGAATTTTTTTATATTGTGGTCCTTTTTAGTGCCTGAACTATTTGTTCAGAAACTGCGCACGTAATAATCTAAACATTTTTATTACCTGAAAAGTTGGCTCAAAAAATGCGCACTAATTGACTTATCAGATCACAAATTGGTAAAATTTGAGACGTTTCTTCTATTTACTCAGAAATTGTGTTTCTTTAATTATATTCTCAGATGCTGAAGTTTTTTTGATAAACTAGTCAGTTGATAAACTAGTCAACATTGTTTGACTACTCAGAATAAGTTCACTAATTAGGTCACCAGATCAGAAAATTTACGCGCTTCGATAATTTTTACTACTAAATCAGAAATTGTGCCAGTTATGTTTTACTGGAATTATTCATTTCTTCAGTTACATACTCAGAAACAGCATAATCCTTGATGAACTTGATCAGAAACTGCGTATGAGATTTTCCAAATTTTCTTTATTATTTTGAAGTGTTTGCGCAGAAAATACGCACTAATTTAGCCACTAGATCAGAAAAAAGATTACACTTGAAAAAGGTGAACAATATTTACTCAGAAATTATTAATATTTTACTAAAATTGGACATTCCATAACTTTGAATGATTACTCAGAAATTGCGCACCAATGGAATTACTAGATCAGAAAATGCGCACAAACTAAGTCACCAGATCAGAAAATGTATGTCTTTCAATAATCTTTACCACTAAATCACAGATTATGCAGGTTATGTTTTAGTGGAATTATTAATTTCTTCAATTATGTACCAGAAGCTGCACACTTCTTGATGATCTAGATCAGAAACTGCATTTAAGATTTTCCAATATTTTAAAAGTAATTTGAAGTGTTTGCTCAGAAAATGCGCAATAATTGAGTTACTAGATCAGAAAATAGATTAGATTCGAAAATAGTAAATAATGTTTACCCAAAAACTATTAATACTTTACTGAAATTGGACATTGCATAATTTTGTTTGATTACTCAGAAAATACGTACTAATTGAGTCACGAAATCAGAAAATGAGCACAAATTAGGTCACTAGATCAGAAAATTTTTCGAAAATTTTTAACACTAAATGAGAGATTGTGCAAGTATACTGGAATTATTATTTTTTTCAATTATATACTCAGAAGCTGCAAACTCCTTGATGAACTAGATCAGAAACTGCGTATTAGATTTTCCAAACTTTTTTTTATTATTTTTAAGTGTTTGCTCAGAAAATGCGCACTAATTGAGTCACTAGGAAATAGTGAACAATATTTGCTCAGAAAATATTAATATTTCACTGAAGTTCGGCACTGCATAACCTTGTTTGATTACTCAGAAAATGCGCACCAATTGTGTCACTAGATCAGATAATGCGCACAAATTAGGTTACCAGATCAGAAAACTTCCATCTTTAGATAATTTTTACCGCTAAATCAGATATTGTGCAAGTTACGTTTTACCGGAATTACTCATTTCCTCAATTATATATTCGGAAGCTGAAGACTCCTTGATGAGCTTTTTTTTATTATTTTTAGTGTTTGTTCAGATAATGTGTACCAATTGAGTCACTAGATCAGAAAATAGATTACGTATGAAAATAATGAACAATGTTTACTGAGAAACTATTAATACTTAGTAAATGCGCACCAATTATGTCACTAGATCAGAAAATGCGCACAAATTAGGTCACTAGATCAGAAAATTTATGTCTTTCGATAATTTTTGCAACTAAATCAGAAATTGTGCCAGTTAAGTTTTACTGAAATTATTCATTTCTTCAACTATTTAATCGGAAGGTGTACACTCCCTGATGAGGTAGATCATAAACAGCGTATATGATTTTCCAAATTCTCTTTATTATTTTGAAGTGTTTGCTCAGAAAATGCGCACTAATTGAGTCACCAGATCAGAAAATAGATTATATTCGAAAATAGTGAACAATGTTTACTCATAAACTTACTCAGAAAATGCGCACAAATTGAGTCACTAGATCAGAAAATGCGCACAAATTAGGTCACTAGATCAGAAAAATTATTTCTACTCTGTTTATGAACTAGATCAGAAACTGAGTATGAGATTTTGCAAATTTTTTTTATTATTTTGAAGTGGTTGGAAAATGCGCACTAATTGAGTCACTAGATCAGAAAGTATATTATATTCGAAAATAGTGAACAATGTTAATACTTTACCGAAATTGGACGTTACAAAATTTTCTTTGATTACTCAAAAAAGGCGCATCAATTGAGTCACCAGATGAGAAAATTCACGCAAATTAGGTCGCTAGATCAGAAAATGTATGTCTTTCGATAATTTTTACCACTAAATCAGAAATTGTGCAAGTTACGTTTTACTGGAATTATTCATTTCTTCAATTATATATTCAGAAGCTGCAGACTCCTTGATGAGCTAGATCAGAAACTGCGTATGAGATTGTCCAATTTTTTTTTATTATTTTTAGTGTTTGTTCAGAAAATGTGCACCAATTGAGTCACTAGATCAGAAAATAGATTACGTTTGAAAATAATGAACAATGTTTACTGAGAAACTATTAATATTTAGTAAATGCGCACCAATTATGTCACTAGATCAGAAAATGCGCACAAATTAGGTCACTAGATCAGAAAATTTATGTCTTTTGATAATTTTTGCAACTTAATCAGAAATTGTGCCAGTTAAGTTTTACTGAAATTATTCATATCTTCAACTATTTATTCGGAAGCTGTACACTGCTTAATGAGGTAGATCATAAACAGCGTATATGATTTTCCAAATTCTCTTTATTATTTTGAAGTGTTTGCTCAGATTCACGCAAATTAGGTCGCTAGATCAGAAAATTTATGTCTTTCGATAATTTTTACCACTAAATCAGAAATTGTGCAAGTTACGTTGTACTGGAATTATTCATTTCTTCAATTATATATTTAGAAGCTGCACACTTCTCGATGAACTAGATCAGAAACTGCGTATAAGATTTTAAACTTTTTTAAAATTATTTTGAAGTGTTTGTTCAGAAAATGTGCACCAATTGAGTCACTAGATCAGAAAATATGACATTAGAGGTGAACAACTTTTACTCAGAAATTATTAATATTGTACCGAAATTGGACATTACATAACTTTGTTTCACTACTCAGAGAGTGCGCACCTATTTGGGATACTAGATCAGAAAATTTCTCTAGTTGAGACATTAGATCAGCAAATTGTTTACTGTCAGCTCAGAAGTTTTTAACATTCTACAGGAAATGGACATTATTTAACTTTGTACGGCTACTCAGAAAATGCGCACGAATTGATTTACTAGATCAGCAATTTTATCAATTTCGAGAATTTTCACTATTAACTCAGAAATTCTGGATGTTTTGTGTTTCTGCATTTTTCTGCAACTTACTCAAGAAGGTGCATATGTCTTGATGAACTAGATCAGCAAGAGTTGACTTTAAATACCTGTTCACAATTAACTCAAAAGTTGTATTGTTAGTATGGAATTCTACATGACCCGCTTACCACCTAACTGTTCGCTCAGAAACTGTGCACGAGCATTTATTAGTTAACCCGTTGGCTCAGAAATTGCGCACTAATTGAATCACTATGATTTTATTCGAAAATTGATCACCACTTACTCAGAAATAAAACTTTCTACTTGAATTGCTCTTCGCTTAAACAAATTTACTAGATCAGAAAATTTGAAATTATAGAATTGCTTTCTTTACTTAAAAATTTTTATTCTAGTTATAGAATTACTCTCTCCTGGAGTTGTTTTTTACTGCTCAGAAATTTTGTACTAATTAATTTTACTTTAATTTATCTGCACTTGAACTGCTTACTCAGAAAAGGAGTTTTGTTTGATTTTCTAGATAATTATCTCATCGTGACCTTAGAGATTCTTTGCTATTTACTGTTGAGCAATGTTAATTACTCTTAAGACTCTGTGGTGTTTTCGAGTGAATATTTCAAAATCTTTAATGTGGATATTGTTGTAATTAAAGAGTATTAATTACGCACTCACACATTAACTATTATGCACAGATATTACGACTCTTTCATGTCCAAATGTTAGCTCTGCCCATTGCAAAAAGTTTTGCATCTCAAAAACCTTAATATTGGACCCGGGTGGTACCTCGACCGTCCTTTGAAAATTCGTCTAATGCGTTTTGCTCCTCAACGATAAAGATTTGTAAAACACCCAGTAATAAATTCGTTTATACCTTACGATAGTTACGAGAAAAGGGAACATGGATGCAAATAGTTACGATAATCGTGTTTTATCACTAAATATAGACTCCCACATTTAAATATCCAAACGTCGTAGTTTAAAAAATATACACGCAGAAACTGAAAAAATCTCTATATGTGTATGTATAATATATAAATATCTTACGTTTGTAAACACTTATAGAGCCCCCATAAAGGAGGGCGTAGTAAAAAGCTTCATTTCTGGCCTATTTTCGTACAGTTGCTAGAAAAAAGTAGTACGAATGGTTACCCTTAAATACCAAATTCAATTCCGCACGACAAGAGGAAGAAGAAAACTCCCCCAAAGGAAGAGAGTAGCATTTAGCTGAGTTCCGGCAGTAAAAACTCCCTCACAGAAAAAAACCCTTAGAGTGGGCGAGTACTTACTTCGACCCCCAACAACTGACCACCAGTGGGAAGGGCCGTATTTAAGGCCGATAATCACGAGTTAAACTTATCCACCTTGAAACGGCGCCACGCCCTACAAAGGGCTGGTAGCGAAAACCGCTTACTTGCAATATAACTGGCTTCCGCTACAGCCTGGTTCGCAAAAGGTCTTTGTCTCAGATGTGTCCCTTTAACTGTAGAAAAGACCTTTGGGAAACGTCCACTTAAAACTTACTGAGCGATTTGGATTAAATGTTCTTTGTCCTTATCTCTAGGATTAAATATGTCTAAATGCTTAGAGTCGGCCAGAAATGGAGTAGCGAAATCGAGCGGCACTGGAAAGACGATGGTCGAGAATTTGCCGTGGCAGATTTTCGATAGGGTCTAGAAAGAACAAAAAACAAATAAATCGAGGGAAAACGTTTCGCAGCCTCGCGCCATCATCAGCATGCTGCAAGCGGCGCGGCGAAAGAAGTAACCGATGACCTGATTACCCAATCTCTGGCGATTTTATATACTAATATATAATGTTGATTGCTAAAATTTTCATAAACACCTCTAAGGAACAACGATCTAATGTCTTTAACTCTAAACAACGCGCTAGAATTCTTAAACTGGAACTTTAAAAAGCGATTTTCCCTAATTCATAGTCAAATAATTGGCTTAAACTACTTCGATAACATTTAAGATCTAGTATTTTTTTTTGTGTTTTTATTGTGTCCACCATGTATATAAACCTTATTGTAATATTATTTAGCTTGGCGGTGGGTAGTTGTTGCAATGGTCTGAAGGGGAATTTGAGAGCAGAAACTTCTTCAGTTCCGGCCTTCAAATTTGCTCCATTAGTTAAATGCTGCTGCAAGCACCGAAAGTGTCTTAAGGCTCACCATTGGTGCTCAATGGTAGGAGTCCACCTCCTCAAGGTGCAGAAAAAGACATTTGGTATTACAAAACGAAACCCTCACTAGATAATTAAGCATTTCTCTATATACTTACAACAATCATAATAGTTATCATTAAATTACTCTCTTCTTGTTCTGATTAATAATAATAATATGATTAAAGTTTCTCTTAAAAAACGTTAACACTAACTTACGATTGATATAAATTTTAAATGGGTTCTTAAAAATATTTCGTATTGACTAGAGATCCCTAAACGAAACTTTTTGGTCCACGTGACACTTCTACAACTGGCCCTTTTCCTTGTACGATCTACGTGGTGCTGCAGAAGTATCACAGGGTGCACTAAACGCAAACTATTAAGTACAAGTAGCAGTAAGTTCCTTTGGTCTTTACTCCTTTTTCTCCATATGCTTCATGAAATAAGACAGAATATCGATAGGGAGGGGGAACACGATCGTCGAATTCTTTTCGGTGGAGATCGTGTTTAGTGTCTTGAAAAAATAAATAAGTTTCTTTTAGGTCTATGATGGTCGGTTGCACAGTCAAGATGTCTTGCATACAGTGTAATCTGTGACCCAATTATTATCCCTCAAGTAAGTAAAAAGTTATCCACTAGTCATCGAAGTAACCAATATTTGATATAAAATGTAGAACCGCCAGTTAAAAAGAAAGTACAAATTATCTTTTAAAAGACTGTAAAGGCTTTCACGGAAGGTCAAAATTCAATCTAAAGTGTTTTCCGGGCTTTGAATGGAACTTCTTCCTGACATTCGTCTACAGCTGCGGCAGACATTATCAAAGGCGATGAGGCAGTGCGCGAAGTGATTTCCCGTGCACCGAAACCTTGCGCCACCGTTACCTCCACCCCAGTCCCTCCACTGCAGCGCGACGACGGGCGAATAAATACCACGAAGCTCCCTAAAGTCGGATCAATCAACGTCGGGAAGCACGGGATTAATAATGTCTGCCACAGCTGTTGACGAAACGTCAGAAAGAAATTTCATTGGACCACGGCTTCAAAGCCCGGAAAATACTTTAGATTATCTTTTAGAAGTTACACAAGTATGGTAAAACTCTCTTTCTTCATAACTTAATTTGCAAAAAAAAACACTCCTGATCAGGATTTCTAAAAAAGCAGCTTTTTTTGGAGATTCCAATTAGAAAAAAGCCATACACTCTGTTGAACTATTTTCCAGGTGACGTCAACGATTGATATCTTCTTAGAAACAGTAATTTTGTAAATGGAAAAACTGCAATTATTTAAAATAAATAAAACAGAAATAATGATTTGGTTAATTTATTAAATGTATTGATTTGTTGATGAAAAGAGTTTAGAAAACATTTTTTTTTAACTAAAAGTGAATTTTCTTTTTTGACGTGAAAAATATTTTCTCATAATTTCTGAACTAGTACCTACATAAACAGATAGAAGAAATGTGAAAAATAAAGCCGATATTGATTTATTGATCAACAAAGCGAATTTGAAGAAATTTTCTTGAATTGAAGCTAATTGAAAAACTAGAGAAGTTCTGATTTATTGATAAAAACAACAGATTTAGGAATTTTTTTTACAAATATAGAAATATTTCTCTTCCTTTGATTTTTATGACGAAATTGAACGTATTTGAAAAATATTGATTTATTGACGAAGAGAGAAAATTTAAAGAAAAGACAGTGAAAGAGAACATTTTTACAAACTGAAAAGGATTTTCCTCGATTTGACTTTTGTATGACGAATCTCTTCTTAAAATCCTTAAGTTTGTGAAATAAATTGTATGTATTTGAAAAACAAACGAGATATTCAATAAACTAATAAAGAAAACAGATTTAGAGAATTTTTTTTTCAGCTAGAACAAATTTCAGTTCAATTGAATTTAATGAAAAATTACTTTTCATAATCATTAAATATCACTAAATAAAGAGATATAAGGTATTTGAAAAACAATAGAAAGATTTGATTTTTTGAAGAAAAGAAGGGATTCATAAAGAACTTTAAACTAATTAAAAGGTATTTTCCTATATGTTCTCTTTATGCAACATTTTTTAATCACTAGGCTTGTAGTTGGAAAAAAGGGATGGAACGTATTTGAAAAATAAAAAAGATATTGATTTATTGATGAAAGAAATAAATTTGAAGTAAACTTTTTTACAAGCTTAACGGGATAGAGAGATTTTTTCCTTCTTTATTCATATGAAGAAAATTTCTTGAATTGAAGCTATTTGAAAAATCAGCAAATTTAAAGAGAACTTTTTCAAGAAAATAATATCTCATTTTATTTAATCTTTATGAAGAAACGGAGTGAAGAATGCATTTAAAAAACAAGGGAGATTTTGATTTATTGATGAATAGAACAGATTTAGAAATAACTATTCTTCAAACTAAAAGGAATTTTATCTATTTGATTTTTATGAAGATTCTTGTTTTAACAATCATCAAGCGGGTATTTTAATACAGATATTGAAGTTATTTGAAAAAAACAGATATTGATTTATTGATAAATATAACAGATTTAGAGATAATTTCTTTAGAAGCATAGAGAGATTTCTCTTGCTATGATTTATATGAAGAAATGTTCTTATAATTATTTAATTTCTTACATAAATACAGACATTGAAGTTATTTAAAAAAACAGATATTAATTTATTGATAGAGACAACAGATTTAGAGATAATTTTTTTCCAAACATAGAGAGATTTGTCTTTCTTTGATTTATTTGAAGATATTTTCTTATAATTCTTTCATTTCTTATAATAACCAGAGAAAATTTAAAGAGGAAATCAAGAGTTTGAAGGAATTTGAAAAACAAAAGAAAATATTGATTTTTTTTTAAGAAAAGAAGGGATTCAGAAAGAACATTTAACTAACTAAAAGGTATTTTCCTATGTTTCCTGTTTATGAAACATTTTTTAATAACTAGGCTTTTACCTAGAAAAAGAGATTGAATGGATTTGAAAAATATGAAAGATATTGATTTATTGATAAAAAAAAGAAATTTGAAAAGAACATTTTTACAAACTTAACGCTTCACTTTATTTGATTTTTATGAAGATTCTCTTTTTAGCAGTCATTAACATTGTATCTAGATAGAAAAATTGAAATTATTTCAACAAAGAGATATTGATTTATCAAATACACTTAGAGAAAAATTTAGAGAAAAACGTAGAAAGGTATTTTCCTTCTTTGATTCGTATGAAGAATATTTCTTGAATGGATGCTATTTGAAAAATCAGAGAAGCTCTGATTTATTAATTAACAAAACAAATTTAGAGAGAACTTTTTACAATCAAATAAGATTCCATTTTATTTTATCTTTATGAAGAAACAGAGTGAAGAATGCGTTTAAGAAACAAGGAAGATTTTAATTTATTGATGAATAGAACACATTTAGAAATAACAATTTTTCAAACTAAAAAGGACTTTACTCCATTTGATTTTTATGAATAATCTCTTTTTAGCAAACATCAACCTTGTATCTAAATAGGAAAATTGAAAGTATTTCAAAAGAAAAAAATTGATTTATTGATAAAGACAACAGATTTAAGTAGAATTTTTACAACAACATTTTATTTTACCTTTATGAAAAAACGGAGTGAAGAATGCATTTAAGAAACAAGGTAAATCACCAAGCTGGTATTTAAATAGAGAGATTGAAGTTATTTGAAAAGAAGAACAGATATTGATTAATTGATAAAGACAACAGATTTGCAGATAATTTTTTTACAAACATAGAGAGATTTCTCTTTCTTTGATTTATATGAATAAATTTTCTTATAATTTTTCTATTTTTCTTTTTCTGTTTCATATAGAAAAATTTTCTTGAATTGAAGCTATATGAAAAACCAGAGAAGCTCTGATTTATTGATGAAGAAAACAAATTTAGAGAAAACTTTTCACAACCAAATGAGATCTTTCTTTATTTTATCTTTATGAAGAAACAGAGTGAAAAATGCAATTAAGAAACAAGGGATATTGTGATTTATTGATGAATAGAACAGATTTAGAAACAACTAATTTTCAAACTAACCTGGACCCCATTTGATTTTTATGAGGATTCTCATCTTAACCATCACCAAGCTTGTATTTTAATACAGAGATTGAAGTTATTTGAAAAAAACAGATATTGATTTATTGATAAATATAACAAATTTAGAGATAATTTCTTTAGAAGCATAGAGAGATTTCTCTTGCTATGATTTATATGAAGAAATGTTCTTATAATTCTTTAATTTCTTACAATAAAGAGAGAAGATTTTAAGAGAAAATCAAGAGATTGAACGTATTTGAAAAATAAGAAACAAATTGATTTATTGATGACAAAACAAATTTAAAAAAAACTTTTTTACAAACTTATTGGACTTCACTCCATTAGATTTTTATGAAGAACCTCATTTCAACAGTCATTAACCTTGTATCTAGATGGAAATATTGAAAGGATTTCAAAAGAGAGATATTGATTTATTGATAAAGACAACAGTATTAAATAAAAATTTAGTGAAAAATGTTTACAAACATAAGAGAGATTTTTTCCTTGTCTGATTCATGTGAAGAAGTTTAATTCAATTGAATCAGAGAAGTTCTGATTTATTGATGAAGAAAACAAGTTTAAAGAGAACTTGTTATAACCAAATGAGATCTTATTTTATTTTATCTTTATGAAGAAACGGAGTGAAGAATGCATTTAAGAAACAAGGGAGATTTTGATTTATTGATGAATAGGACAGATTTAGAAATAACAATTTTTCAGACTAAAAGGGATTTACCCCATTTGATTTTTATGAAGAATCTCTTTTTAACAATCAGTAGCGTTGTTCCTAGATAGAAAGATTGAAAGTATTTCAGAAACAGACAAGAAAAAGAAGGAGAAATGTTTTCAAACATAGAGAGATTCTTTCCTTCTTTGATTCATATGAAGAAATTCTCTTGCATTGAACTAGAGAATCTCTGATTTATTGATGAAGAAAACAAATTTAGAGAGAACTTTTACAACCAAGATCTCATATTATTTTATCTTTATGAAGAAAAGGAGAGAAGAATGCATTAGAAGAAACAAGAGAGTTCTTGATTTATTGATGATTAGAACAGATTTAGAAATAACTATTTTTCAAACTAACAAGGACTTAACTCTATTTTATTTTTATAAAGAATCTCGCTTTAACAATCACCAGGCTTGTCTTTAAATACAGAGATTGAAGTTAATTAAAAAATAACAGATATTGATTTATTGATAAAGACAACAGATTTAGAGATAATTTTTTTTGCAGTCATAGATTTCTCTTCCTTTGATTTATATGAAGAAATGTTCTTACATTCTTTCATTCTCTCTCTAGAGAAATTTTTTCCTTCTTTATTTCATATGAATAAATTTTCTTGAATGGAAGCTATTTGAAGAATCAGAGAAGCTCTGATTTATTGATAAAGAAAACAAATTTAGAGATAATTTTTTGCAACAAATTGAGATCTCATTTTATTTTATATTTAAGAAGAAACGGAGTGAAGAATGCATTTAAGAAACAAGGTAGACTATGATTTATTGATGAATGGAAGAGATTTAGAAATAACTATTTTTGGAGCTAAAAGGGCCTTTACTCCAATTGATTTTTATGAAGATTCTCGTTTTAACAATCACCAAGCTGGTATTTAAATACAGAGATTGAAGTTATTTGGAAAAAGAAATATTGATTTATTGATAAAGACAACAGATTTAGAGATAATTTTTTTTACAGACATAGAAAGATTTCTTTTTCTTTTCTCTTCTTTGAATTATATAAAAAAATGTTCTTATAATTCTTTCATTTATTATAATATCGAGAGAAAATTTAAATAGAAAATTAAGGGATTGAAGGAAATTGAAAAACAAAACTGCTCTTAATTTGCTGTTAAATATAGAATTTGAAAAAATATTTTACCATAACAGAGCTTGAAGTTCAGGGTGTACCTTACTACCAGAGAGTGATAACTGAAAAGACTTGTTTAGAAAGCTAGAAAAGCTCTTCTTTATTTCCTCTTTTTGATGCTATAAAAATCTTGTGCTAGAACTTGTCGTTTGTTCTTGCTTTCATTTCCATCTGCGGCTTCCCCTCTCTTCTGTTACTTCTGTTCTCTACTTACCACCTCCTGGACTGAATCTTGCAAAAAACCAACCTAGTTTGAAGCCTGCGTCCCCGCATGCGCAACAACCATACAGTTTAGATCTAACCAAGCATCAGACAATCCAAAAACAAAGCTTTGAAATTTTACATCCTCTCGGCACTGCAAATTTACATTTCACGACAGGTTACCTGCCGCGCTCTCCGGAAAAGTAAACCCGGATTAACTGGAATAGAGCAGGAGGTCCGGTGGTCTTGTATTTATTCATGGAATTGCACCCAATTACAAACAAAACGCCCGGCGGGCTTTGAATGTTTAAAATTCATTTACATTTTCAAAGACGTGTCACCCACATACACACACATCATGATGCTCTAATTAGTAGAAAGACTTATAAACTATAGGTTGTTATATGAAATTTTAGTCTCGGGGGTATAATCAGGTCACAGATTACCTTTCACAATAATATAGTTAGTTTAGTTACCAAGATGCGTATATATAGTCTAATAGCGATTACTCTATATTATGCACATGCATATGGGAGGCTCTAAATTCACTTTCCCTTAACAATGCTTCTTCAAGCTCAACTTCATATCAGGCGACGATAAATTGCTCTATTCATGCGGGCCTGCAGCGGGCGTTTGACTGAATAGTGCATAATATATAACAACAAACGCCATTTCTGACTCGAAATTGCTCCTATTATTTATCTCTAGGATAACAATGAGCCCTGACGGATAATTACGGCTGACGTGCATACAACGTTAAACGAAATTATTTACTTCAGCTAAAATCAATTTTCCGGGCGAATGTAAATTAGAAAACCAAAGATTTGTTCTTCGGAGGTGGCAGTGGGTTTACCAATTCGACGTTCTCGTTTCAAAAAGCATTTTAAATTAGACCGCTCTACGGACATTGAGCAACGGCTCTACCGCAAGCCACTGAATTAGATTGCTCTAAACAATGCACTTTACAAACGGGATGTAATTGGTGATCTTTCCGGGGCCATCGCGATGATGAAACAGCGCTCCCGGAGTCTGGAGGGTATTAACAACGATTGAGTTTATTGAAATAATTGATCGATTAGAGGGGAAAAAATAATGATGCGTGCAAAACGGTATTTGTAACAGTTCCTAGAAATCTGTAACGGTTACAGGTGATCGTTTAACGTTGCTGCAAGTTACCAACCAAATTTTCTGAAAAAACCGTCTCTAAGTGAGCTAATTTTAATTCACTCGTTCGGTGTTTTTTATCAGTAACAGTTACAAATTAATGGCTAAGAAGTTACAGAGCAATACTGTTACCGCCACCAATCTAAATTCCAGGAAAAAATTAAAAATTTTGTAGAAATGCTGAGAAGTTCCTTTGATTCTTCATAAATAAATTTTGAAATACAAAATTTTATTATGATATTTTGTTTAACCGTTACAATCATTCCCCGTTGTTACATGTTACTTTTATTGAAAAAAATATTTAAGAATTCTAACCGTAACAGGCGTTTCAACGTCATTTGTTACCAAAGCACATTTTTCGAATTTTGATTTTTTTTTTAATTATAGATCAATGGTAGGGACTAGATTTTGTAACCGTTACATGCCGTAACCGTAACTGTTATCTCAATTAATATTTAATAGTTTTGAATCTCTTCAACTAAACCATTTAAGTTTTATTTAATCTCTTTTGTAGTGGTCGTAACAGAGACATTATAACCGTTAAAGACAACACGTTACAATGAATTATGTTACACATATTGTAAAAACTAAAATACGTTTGTAATAACGCAGTAACAGATTAAAATCAATACAAATAACAGGTATGAGGCCTCTACTGCATTTGATATTAGGATGGTAAGTAAAAGGTTACGAGCAAATTTCGTTACGTAAAGGAGTAACAAGCAAAAATGAAAAAATATAATACCGATTATAAATAAACATTCCATTACGTTAGAAGTAAGCAAAGGCTGCTCTTAGTGTTTCTAACTCATGAAAGAGGTAAAACGTTAACTGTTACAATTTTTTTATCTTTAGTACATTTAACTGTTACAAAACTTTAAGCGATACAGAATTGTTACAACAAAGACAATTTCTAGATATTTGCAAACTTGCACAGTGAATTCGTAGTTGTGGTTACTAAATTTTAAATTTGGTAACTGTTACAACATTACCTGATTTACAGCAAAATTAGTATTATTGTACGTTTTGTTTGTTAAGGAACGGGTTAGCAGTAAACCTCGTAACGTAAGGGCAAAACAGACAAAGCTAAAGTAATAAAATGCTGATTAGAAATAAGCGTTAGATGCCGTTACGCCTTACCAACGGCGGCTTTTAGCAACTGTTACAAAAAAATTTGGACGCTACATAACTGCAACAATAAGGACTACTTTTAGAGACATACAACGTACATAACGAAGTCGTGGTGTTTCAACAGTGGCGTTGTGGAAACAAAACTTTCAATCTGGTAACCGTTACAAGCAAGTATTTGGCAGCGTTAACAACTAAAGTTGTTTAAACAGCAAAATTTGTATTAGTTACATTTTTTTAGTTAGAGTTGCGAGAATCTTTAATATTTTTTTATGTAACTGTTACAAAAACTTTGAGCGTTATTTTCCATTATAACAAGCACAATTTGAAATCTGGTAACTGTTACAATAATGGATCCATAGAGTAACAGACAAAACTTAATAAACATAAAGTTTATATTATCAACGGCTGCTTTGAATATTTTTGAGCGGTGTAGTAGCGTAGAGAGGTAAAATTTTACCTGTTACGAGATTCTCTTTTGTTTGGTTTATGTAATTGTTACAAAAATTTTGAGCGTTTAAAAAAACTGTAACATCAAAGACAATCTCTAGAGTCTTAAAGCCTGCAAAACAAATTGGTCGTGTTTCAATATTGTGGCAACAAAATTTAAAATCTGGCAACCGTTATAAATATGTGTGTATGGATTAACAGACATAGCTCAAATAATATAAAATTGCTTAAAAAATAGCTTTTACGACGTTACGAGTTGTTAAAGAAGGCTTTTAAAGTTTTTAGCTGTATAACTGATAAAACAGGTCAAATATTACCTATTACAAGATTCTTTTATGTTTGGTTTATGTAACTGTTAGTTGTTATTATTACTATTATTAGAAATAAGCGTTCCACGACGTTACGCCTTATCAGCGGCGCTTTTTAGCATTCCTTAGCAGAACCCAAATAGAACCTTTCCTGTTACGAGATTTTTTGATGTTCGATGCATGTAACCGTTACAAAAGCTTTGACCGTTACAGAACCGTTACAACAAAGACAATTTCTAGAGATTTTCAACCTGCACAACGAAGGTGTTGTGGTTTCAATGGTGTGGCCTCAAAATATTTCATCTGATAACCGTTACAAGCATGTTTAACGACTACCAGAACATTCTGATGAAAAAATAATTCTACAACAGCTGTTTCCAATTTATTTTTTCTGTAAAACTTTTGAAGCAATTAACTGTTACAAAAACTTTGATTTGAAAGGTTCTATCTGATTCTCAACTTTGACCGCCTGTAACTTGAGAACGCCTGAACCGATTAGAGTGAATCCAACTGTGTTGTCCTCTTCTTCATGTCCTCTTTCACTTCCAAACAAAAACTTTGAGCGTTAAAAAAAACTGTAACATCAAAGACAATCTCTAGAGACTTACAACCTGCATAACAAATTGGTCGTGTTTAAATATTGTGGCAACAAAATTTAAAATCTGGTAACCGTTACAGACATGTGTGTATGGATTAACAAACAAAGCTCAAATAATATAAAATTTCTTTAAAAATAGCTTTTACGACGTTACGAGTTGTTAAAAAAAGCTTTTAAATTTTTTAGCAGTATAACTCTAAAACAGGTCAAATATTACCTGATACAAGATTCTTTTATGTTTGGTTTATGTAACTGTTAGTTGTTATTATTACTATTATTATTAGAAATAAGCGTTCCACGACGTTACGCCTTAGCAGCGGCGCTTTTTAGCGTTTCTTAGCGGAACGCAGATAGAACCTTACCTGTTACGAGAATTTTTATTTTCGATTTATGTAACCGTTACAAAAACTTTGACCGTTACAGAACCGTTATAACGAAGACAATCTCTATAGATTTTCAACCTGCACAACGAAGGCGTTGTGTTTAAATGTTGTGGCCTCAAAATGTTTCATCTGATAACCGTTACAAGCATGTTTAACGATTACCAGAACATTTTGATGAAAAAATAGAGTCCGTAGAGTAACAGACAAAACTTAATAAACATAAAGTTTATATTATCAACGGCTGCTTTGAATATTTTTGAGCAGTGCAACTCGTAAAGAGGTAACATTTTACCTGTTGCGAGATTCTCTTTTGTTTTGTTTATGTAACTGTTACAAAAACTTTGAGCGTTAAAAAAACTATAACATCAAAGACAATCTTTAGAGATTTACAACCTGCATAACAAATTGGTCGTGTTTCAATATTGTGGCAACAAAATTTCAAATCTGGTAACCGTTACAAACATGTGTGTATGGATTAACAGACAAAGCTCAAATAATATAAAATTGCTTTGAAAATAGCTTCTACGACGTTACGAGTTGTTAAAGAAAGCTTTTAAATTTTTTAGCGGTATAACAAAACAGGTCAACTATTACCTGTTACAAGATTCTGAATGTTTGGTTTATGTAACTGTTAGTTGTTATTATTATAATTATTATTAGAAATAAGCGTTCCATGACGTCACGCCTTATCAGCGGCGCTTTTTAGCGTTTCTTAGCGGAACACAGATAGAACCTTACCTGTTATGAATTTTTTTATGTTCAATTTATGTAACCGTTACAAAAACTTTGACCGTTACAGAACCGTTACAACAAAGACAATCTCTATAGATTTTCAACCTGCACAACGAAGGTGTTGTGTTTAAATGTTGTGGCCTCAAAATTTTTCATCTGATAACCGTTACAAGCATGTTTAACGATTGCCAGAACATTTTGATGAAAAAATAATTTGAAAACAGCTGCTGTAGAATACTGTATAACGACTGTATAATTTTTGAAACAAATAACTGTTACAAAAACTTTTATTTGAAAGGTTCTATCTGATTGTCAACTTTGACCGCCTGTAACTTGAGAACGCCTGAACCGATTAGAGTGAATCCATCTGTGTTGTCCTCTTCTTGGTGTCCTCTTTCACCTCCCATTATCGGAAGTTCCGAAGTTGCAATAGTTCCGAAGATCGACCCCTTCGGAATTAGATTTTAAGGCACTTTTAGAATCCCATTTTTGGACCATTTAAAAAAAAAAGCTCTTTAGAGGTCAATTCCATTCGAATTGAGTTTGTTAAATTCTGGGGATTGCAAACGTGCCATTCCGATCAAAAACAGCAAAGAAAAGAAAAATCCCGATTTTTTTTTGAAAATGTCCAAAGGGTGGGGTATTACAACTTTTTTATCAATTCTCAACTTTGATCGCCTGTTGGATCCAACTGTTTTTTGCTCTTCTTGATGTTCTCTTTCATCTCTCACCATTCCGCAGGCGCAATATTTTCGGAGATAGACCCCTTCGGTGGTCGATTTTTAGGCACTTTTAGATTAGTGTTTTTTGACCATTTTTTAAAAAACCTCGTAAGAAGGTAATTTTATTCGAATTGAGTTTGTTACACTCTGTTGAGAACACAGATAGAACCTTACCTATTACGAGATATTTTTAAGTAACTGTTACAAAAACTTTGACCGTTACATAACCGTTATAACGAAGACAATCTCTAAAGATTTTCAATCTGCACAACGAAGGCGTTGTGTTTCAATGTTGTCGCCTCAAAATTTTTCATCTGATAACCGTTACAAGCATGTTTAACGATTACCAGAACATTTTGATGAAAAAATAATTCTACAACAGCTGTTTTCAATTTATTTTTTCTGCATAATGTTTGAAACAAATAACTGTTACAAAAACTTTGAGCGTTACAAAACTGTTACAAAAATGGCAATTGTTAAAGACTTACAACCTGCGCAACGAAGTAGTAATGTTCCAATGTTGTAGAAATTAAATTTAAAATTTGATGACGTAACTGTTAAAACAATATAAAACAAGGACAATGACTAAAAACTGTCAACCCACATCACGAAGTTGCAGTGAATCAATGATGTGGCAACTAAATTTTAATTCTGCTAATAGTACACAGCAAAACCGTTGGCGCTAGTCAGTTTTACTGCTTTTTAATACATACAAATGGAGTTGTTGTTTCTGCTTCGCGTACCCTTTCGAAGTAAATTGCTCTGTTCCAGATCTAAAATCACTGAAACGATGGATATTCGGACTGCCAGTCGGGAATAGACTATATATATTCTGGCAGATTGAATTTCAATTATGTCCAATGATGAAACTCCAATATTTCCTCATCGCTTCCTGCTGCGAAACTTTCGGTCGGAAAATGCAAATGCACGACTACACTGGATATTTCGAATTTAAATCTGCTGTGCAATCGATGAGAAAGTGCAGGCCGCGGGATGTGTGTTTTCCTTGAAAAAGCCCCGAAACTCCCCGGAGTTTAGCGTATACAGTAATGCAATTTATAACTGATTTTTCAGCAATACTTTCATATAAAAAATGGCGCTACACACAGACCTTGGAACCATGTCAAAAGGCTAATCATTCCACCGTGTTTACCTAAGAGTATACTATATCTGTTACCGAATCTCATGCTTCCAGACCTGCAAAATCTCAAAATCCTCATGCATATATACAAAGCTTGAGTTAAAAAAGGAGAATAACACCAATGCAAATATCCACTGATCAAAATTATTAACAAGGGAGCGTGCGTAACAGTTACCTGCAAATAGCGCAGCTGCAGAGCAGCTGGAGAGTCGCCAATCACCTCCGAGGCCTCGCGAAGAGCACGCGAGGCCTTTTGCTCGCCCTCAGCTGCGATTACCTTGGCGCGAGCCTCGCGGGCCGCCTCAGCTTCAGCTGCCATAGCCCTTTGCAGTTGAACGGGTAGGCGGACGTCTTTGCTGCAAGCCAAAGACATCCATTAATTTAAGATTCATACAACATTGAACTAATGGATTAAAGGAAGGTTTCCAGCGTATGTATTTGCGGCGAAAGCACAAGTAATGTTAATTTCGTACACACTGCCGTTTGAAGCGTAAACACTGTTCCCGGTTTATCCAGATCTGGAATAATTAGAACGGCGCGAAATGTATTTGTCAGGGTTTATTTGGCGGGCACCTCATCCGAATGCGTTTTAATTAAAATTTAATTGGGAACAGCGGTGATTAGTAACTGAAATTATCGGCGAGGTTTGGTTGGTCATTTGTGGCACACTGAGGCATTATAATAATTAGTGATGTGGGTACGTATTCATATGGTACATTCTGATTATATCGAAAAGTATTACATACTGACTATAAAAAAAAACAAGAATATAACCAACTTAAGCAATTCTGAGTGAACAAAGTATAAGAAGATGATGACCATTTGAGTTACTAACATAATCTTCCAGAATTATTATCATATCAGAATGTACTGAAGGGCAGAATATATTATCAAAATGAACAAATTTCAATAAAACTAGTGGAAAATTCATAATTAGTTTTTTTCATTTTTTCATCATCCTATATAATAATCTAGATGCAATCTACACATTTGATAATATCTGTTGAGAATATTGCACTATGTGTTTATTAGAATGTACACTTTAATGTTAACTGCTCTATTCATCTTTGTTACATTCTGACTATAAAATATTCAAGCATAGCAAAATCTAACTTTTTCTGGTTAAACTGAGTGCAAAATCACAATGAGAACTTGTAATTGTCTTGCAGAACAATTTTTCAGAAAGTACACAAAATTATCAGAATGAATGTACCTTATTCGAATGAGTAGGAATGTCAGAACATCCTTTAATAAAAAATCTAGTTTATTATATAGTATTTTTTTACCCTCTAGTGAAATCTGTTGAAAGGATTAAGCTGTATGTTCATCAGAATGTACATTAAATCAAACCATGTTAACTGTTCTATTGATTTGTTACATTCTGACTATAAAATATTCAAGCATAGCAAAATCTAAACTTTCCAGAATAAACTAAGTTCAGAATGACAACGAGCAGTTGTTTTTTAAAATAATTTTTCAAAATGTACGCAAAATTATCCGAATTTGAACTAATTTGCAATATCATAACATTTTCTAAAATAAATTTAGGTCAGAATGTACATTAAAGTGTTATAATATAATAATAGACTCATTAAATTCAATTAAACTAGTTTAAAGCTTACAACAATCACTGCTGAGGCATCGTATTTTATATGGTACATTCTGAGAATATTCAAAACTTGATTGCGCTACAAACGAATTTTTAGAATGTAAGCAAAAATTTGTATAATCATAATAATTAAAGGAAATTTCAATCAAAGTATTTTAAACCTTACGTACTCTCTGGTGAGAAATGGTATTATGATGAGATACATTCTGAAAATTCTGAGAACTTGAATGAGTCAAAATGGAAATTTTAGGATGTACCCAAAAATATATATAAGAAAAAATTAGTTAAATTAGTTTTAGCCTAAATACAAACTCTAGTAAAGTTACGCATTTGATTGTGCCACAAATGACTTTTCAGAATGTACACAAAAATTAATTTAATTATAGTAACAAAAAAACTTCTGTCAAACTAGTTTAAATCTTACAACAATCTCTGGTATGGCATCGCAGTTTACGTGATATCGTCCGACAATACTGAAAACTTTATTGCGACGAAGGAAATTTTTCAGAATATCCACAAAGGGGCGTTTAAATATGATGATAGAAAACTTTAGTCAAACTGTTCAAATCTTAGAGTGAAACATGGCGTTTTGTGAGATACATACTGTGAATATTGAAAACTTGAATGCGTCAAAAAGGTATTTTCAGAATGTTCACGAAAGTGTGATAAATTATAATATTTAGGAAATATTCAATTAAATTAGTTTTAACCTTAAAAACGAACTGTACGAACTTTAGTAAAGTATAGCATTTTTTGTAGTACATTCTGACAATACTCAAAACTTGGTTGCGCCACAAAGGACTTTTCAGAATGTACCTACACAAAATAATATTAAAAAACTTCAGTCAAACTAGCTTAAACCTTACATCAATCTATGGCGAGGCCTCGCATTTTACGTGATACAATCTGAGAATACCAAATATTTTAATGCATCAAAAGAGCTATTTCAGAATGTATAATATAGTAAGAAAATTGCAGTCCAATTAGTAAAAATATACAAAAATCTTTAGTCAGGCATCACATTTTATGGGTAACATTCTGAGAATACAGAGAACTGAATGAGGCAAAAAAAAGTTCAGAATGTACACCATGGTGGGTTAAATTATAAATATAATACGGAAAATTTAGTCAAACTAGGACTATTTTCCGAAAAGTATCCAATTTTTGTAGGATACATTCTGACAATTGTAGAGAAAGAGATATTGCAGAATGTTCAAAAAGGTTAGTTTAATTTTACTAAAAGATAATATTCAGTCAAACTAGATTAAACCTAGCAACGATCCTGAATGAAGCATCACAGTTAAATGTGATATCTTCTGAGAACTCTAAGAACTCGAATGCGCCGAGAGGAATTTTTCAGAGTTCCCCACAAAATTGTGTTTAATTACGATAATAGAAACAATCTGGTTCATTCTGAATGTACTTGAACGCTTTAAAAGTAATTTTTCAGAATGTACACAAATTATGATAGTCGTTTGTACCCTTAATTCACGTCTCCTTTAAGCCTATTTTCTAACTGCGAAGATTATGTTAATCCTAAAAATCATACCCATTATCCCAAATGGCCTCATGAGTTTTCAGAATGTACACAAATGTATACTTGGTCATGATAATAGAAAACGTTAAGTTAAACTAATATAACTTTTAAAGTATATTCTGGTGAGGCATTAATGACAGTATGTTACATTCTGAAAGGCTCTGCCCAGAACACTTTACTGTGTTGTCATCAGAATGCAGACTAACACCAATTTCAGCCATGTAGTATATTTTGAGAGAGATGCGAACTTAAGTGTGCCTTCAAATTTTTCCAGAATGTACACAAAAAGTGCTGTGCTTATTTTTAATCCTTAAAATCACACTTAAATGTCATCGTGGGTTTTCAGAATGTAAACAAGTGTGGCTTTGTCAATAGGCTTCAGTTAAAATAATTTAGCTCTTACAACATTCTCTAGTAAAGCATTTCTGACTTTACGTTACACTCTGAGAAAAAAACTGAACGCGATAAAGAAAATTTGTCAGAATGTACACAAACATGGACTTAATAGTTATAAGGCAATTTCAGACGAACTTGTTTCAATCTTGTAACAATAATCGCCCCTCTAGTGAGGCATAGAATTTTATGTTACATTCTGAACAGTACCTTTATCAGAATATACACTAAGACAAAGCTCATTAACGTGGTACATTTTGAGAGGACTGAGAACTTGAAAGCGCCAAAACGTATTTTTTATCACATTCTGCGAGAGTAATTTTATTATTATTTGTTAGAATTGATACTCCAAATACGGATATTCTGTCAACTTTAGTAAAATATAGCATTTCATGTAGTACATTCTGACAATACTCAAAACTTGATTGTGCCACAAAGGACTTTTGAGAATGTACACAAAATAATAGTAAAAAACTTCAGTCAAACTAGCTTAAACCTTACAAGTATCCATGGTGAGGCATCGCATTATACGTGATACATTCTGAAAATACTAAAAACATTAATGCGCCAAAAGCGATTTTTCAGAATGTACATAAAGGTGTGTATAATATAGTAAGAAAATTGCAGTCCAATTAGTAAAACCCTAAAAAAATTTCTAGTCATGCACTGCATTTTATGGAATACATTCTGAGAGTACAAAGAACTGAATGAAACAAAAAAAAATCAGAATGTACACCATGGTGGGTTAAATTATAAATAATAATACGGAAAATTTAGTGAAACTACTTTGGTAGGATACATTCTGACAAATGTAAAATATTAAATGCGCCAAAAGAGATATTGCAGAATGTTCAAAAAAGTGAGTTTAACTTTACTAAATTAAAATATTCAATCAAACTAGCTTAAACGTAACAACGTTCTTTAATGAGGCATCACACTTTAATGTGATACATTCTGAGAACTCTAAGAACTCGAATGCGCCAAAAAGAATTTTTCAGAATTGTTCACAAAATGGTGTTTAAATACGATAATAGATACGATATGGTTCATTCTGAAAGTACTTGAACGCTTTAAAAGCAATTTTTCAGAATGTATACAAATTATGATAGTCATTGGTACCCTTAATTCACGTCTTCTTCAAGCCTATTTTCTAACTGCGAAGATTATGTCAATCCTAAAAATCATACTCATTATCCCAAATGCCCTCATGAGTTTTCAGAATGTACACAAATGTATACTTGGTCATGATAATAGAGAAATTTAAGTTAGCCTAATATAACTTTTACACTATATTCTAGTGAAGCATTAATGACAGTATGTTACATTCTGAAAGGCTCTGCCCAGAACACTTTACTGTGTTGTCATCAGAATGCAGACTAACACCAATTTCATCCATGTAGTATATTTTGAGAGAGATGGGAACTTAAGTGTGCCTTCAAATTTTTTCAGAATGTACCAAAAAGTGCTGTGCTTATTTTTAATCCTTAAAATCACACTTAAATGTCATCGTGGGTTTTCAGAATGTAAACAAGTGTGGCTTTGTCAATAGGCTTCAGTTAAAATAATTTAGCTCTTACAACATTCTCTAGTAAAGCATTTCTGACTTTACGTTACATTTTGAGAAAAAACTGAACGCGATAAAGAAAATTTGTCAGGATGTACACAAATATGGATTTAATAGTTATAAGGCAATTTCAGACAAACTTGTTTCAATCTTGTAACAATAACCGCCCCTCTAATGAGGCATAGAACTTTATGTTACATTCTGAACAGTATTTTTATCAGAATATACACTAAGACAATGCTCATTAATGTGGTATATTTTGAGATTACTGAGACCGTGAATGCGCCAAAACCTATTTTTTATTACATTCTGAGAGAGCAATTTTATTATTATTTGCTAAAATAATAATAATCCAAATAAGGATAAGCTCCATTCTGAGCATGCTAAAAACTTGAGACTGTAAAGATAATTGTTCAGAATATACATATATGGGTACATTCTGAAAGTGTAATACCATTTATAGGTATAATAATAATAATAACAATACTTGTTTTCTGAAACAACATAGAGTTCAAATTACATCCTGACAAGATTGTTGGTACTTACTGATGCAAACATCACAGAAATGTTATTAGTTTATGTAAAATTCGGCATTACGTCATACTTTCAGAATAATGCTATTTAACTGTGCATTTATCAGAATGTATAGGTAGTAGCGTGGGTTTGAATATTTAAAGAAAAGTCGCTTAGCTCTATAAAATGAAAATCGCCTTTTTTTGGGTTACATTCTGAGACGATTTGTTGAGAGTATTATAAAAAGTATTTTCAGAATGTACGCAACGCCGAGTTACAGTCAGAAATCAAAAGCTCTAAGTGAGAAAACGGGCAGCTTACCAGAGTTATTAGGGTTACATTCTATGAGATTTTAAAGTTACGTACCATATTTATCAGAATGTACACTAAGCAAAACTGGTATTAACTAACCTATATTCTGAAATCCTGCGTTTATTTTTGTGTTCATATACATAATATTTTCTCCGAACTGTGTTTGCAATTGTTTCTGAAAACTGTTTCTTTTTTCTTTTAATATCCTCAAATTCGAAAAAATCGTCAATTTTTCAGAATATAGAGGTGATGTTTTGTGCCAGTTTTGTACTATTGTAAAGCCGTACATTCTGACAGAGTTTTCTGACCGAATTATTTTCTGAAACACACAATTTTCAACAACAAAGAACAATTTTCAGAAAAAATTGTTATCTTCAAAACAGTTGAAATACACATATATTCTCGCTTTTGTTAGTAGCTTATGTTTGACATTCTGAATATAACTATAATTAGCTCCTAGAAAGCTGTTTTCAGAATGTACCACAAAAGTGGCTTAAGTAAATTAAGCTTATTTATTGTTTTTTTTTTTACTTTTCTACTCGGACTGCTCGCACCTTGGGTTACATTCTGATGAGAACACTTGTTGGTAGTTGTACACAACCCATTTATCACACTGTACAATTTACATGAGGGTTTCGAAAACTTTGTTAAGATTGCCATATTTTCACTTACATTTCAACACGTTCCACATTGATACCCCATGAGTCAGTAGCCTCGTCGAGCAGCGCCTTCATGTGTTGAGAGATGCTCTCTCTCTCGCTCAGGATCTCGTGCAGAGGGCGCTGCCCCATGATGTTACGCAGGGTGGTTTGAGCAAGCAGTCTGGTGGAGTGGTGGGCGTTCTCCACGTTGGCTATGGAGACTGTCGCATTGGAGACCCGGTAGTAAACCACCGCGTCCACTGAGACCGTCACACTGTCTTTTGTTAGAACCTAAAGGGGGGAATGAATACGTGCACGTTATTAGTTTGCATTCATTAATTTCTGGCGGGGTGAAAGAGGGATGGAGACGAGAATGCTAAATAGGTTTGATCAGGATTGCCATTGTTTACTTTAAGCCTGAGAACATTATTGGGTCGATACACAATAACACAGTTTGGTATATATTAAGTCGGAACAAAAAGCCTGGACATGGAGGGCTTTAGAGAAGCTCATAATCCACTTCAGGCTCGATAAAAATTCATTGTTTCGGACTCTTGAATAAAACATCCCCCCTATTGTTTGTGTAATTAATTTACATTCCGAAGTTTTAAGCTCACCCCTTTCGAAACTTAGGTGTAATATGACAGGCGATTTTAGGCGAGATGAGCATTTTGCATTATGTTCAAATTAAAAAATTCTTTTTCCAACTTTTTACTTTAAACAATTTTTCCTATAGTTTCGATACCCTGCTGCAAGTGAAACTTTGCGTTCTTGCACTAAAAGCTTTCGCAGATTAAAATCCGAGCTCCTTGCGAAAGCTCTAATGGAGCTCCTATAGCTAGTTAATGGAGTATCCATTTAGTTATTTGCTTTTGCTACCGGTAACATAATACCGGTATTGTGTGAGTAATTATTGTAGATCATGTCCTCGACAGTAATGGTCTTCTGTTTCGTTGTGTTAATAATAGCAGAACACGTAGTAAACATCTCTTGAAAGGGTTTTGCGTGTGAGAGCTAGTAAATGGGCTTACGGTAACCTCAAAGGCACTAATGACAATGTGGAGGAGGATGTTTGTGTATGGCTACAGAGGCTTACCTCTTGTGGGGGGATGTCGTAAGTCCTGGTACGAAGATCTACCCTTGCATAGGCGTCAATGCATGGCAGAATAAAAAAGATTCCTGAAAAAAAAAATCGTAAATGACGTGTTGTTGTCTGATACTACTGCGAGAAAGTTTTTCATTTAATAAAAACCTGACTATTAAACAAGCACACTACAGTCACTTTAGGCATTATTTCATATTTCAAATTTGAAAGTTTAAATGAACTGAAAACTGCAGAGTATTGCAGTTTTTTGAGCTATTCGACAGACTTGAAAAACTGCAATGTTAAAAAGACTGCAAAATCTTGGAGTTTCAGGAAAATTTCCAGTATACTTTGCTGAATGAAACTGATGTGGTTAACCAGTTTTTTTATAAAACGTAGAAATCTGCAAACTTGCATGCATCCAGTAAAAACTATACCTTTATGCAGTTTTTAAAATATAAACTGATAAGTTATGTAATTATTTTTTATATTACATTTTAAATAAAATATGTAAGTTTGGAAAAAGGGGCAACTGTATAAGTTTGTACTTTTTGAAACTACTAGGTAACATAACAAATTCGTAGTATGCCATTGGAATTATTAGTGTTTTGTATCATTGGACAGTTTTCTGATAAAAACTACAATTGACTGAAAACTGTACCTTAATGCAGTTTGTTGTGGCCATTTTAGGCGTTCATTTTTATTTTAAAACTGCAGGTTTAGCTAAAGTTATAACTGCTGAGACTTGCAGTTTTTAAACTAAAAGGCAAATTGACAATTTCGAAAAAATGCAATTGAGATTATTAAAAGTTTAACAGTTTTTTAATAAAAAAAATCTTAATCATAAGGCAAGCTTACTCAACTGCTACTAAGATAAAAATCTTGATATGATAAAAAAACTGCAAACTTACATGGAAAAATAAATAAATTTTCATGCAGTTTTTATTTCAAATTTGATCATTTTAGCCGTTTTTTTAACTTAAAAAACTGTAATTAGAAATTATTAAAGCACTGACTGCATAATTGTGAATGCAATTTATACAATAAAGCACTATGAAACAAATCTTTTGTAAAAAAAATGCAAACTGGCTTTGAAGGAAAACTCTACTTTGATGCAGTTTTAAATACATATTAGGTAAATTTTTTTTTGGTCGTATTAGGCGCTAATATTATCTTTAAAACTGCAGGTTTAGCTAAAGTGACAACTGTGGCGACTTGCAGTTTTTTAAACTATTAAGCCAACCAGCAATATGAGAAAAATGCAACTGGGATTATTAGCACTTTGTATCATTTGACAGTTTTCTGATCAAAACTGCCATTAACTGAAAACTGTACCTTAATGCAGATTTAAATAAAATATTAGGTAAACTGCAGGTTTTGCTAAAGTGACAATTGCTGAGACTTGCAGTTTTTAAACTATAAGGCAAATTGACAATATAGGAAAAAATGCAATTGGGTTATTAGAAGTTTATATTATTTAGCAGTTTTTTATTAAAAAACCAAAATACAATTCTCCAAAAAGATATAAGAGCTAATTCTTTGGGGCAAGAAGAGAACTTTAAATATGCATGACATAAAAAACTATAGCTTTATGAAGTTTCAAAAACAATTAAGTGCGTTTGGTGGTAGTTTTAGAGCGTTGAAATAAAGGAATAACTGCAGTGTTTTGCAGTTTTTAAAACTGTGAGGCAGTAAGGAGTAATTAGAAATTATTAAAGCACTGATTGCATAATTGTAAATGCGAAATTTTTACAAACAAGTCTTTTGGGAAAAAATGCAAACTGGCTTTGTAAGCAAATTGTGACGTTACGCAGTTTTTAATATAAAGACTGGTGCGTTTTGCGAATATTTTAGGCTTTATTTTTTATTTGAAAACTGCAAGTTTAAGAAAGGGGACAACTGTAGCGTCTTACAATTTTTAAAACTCTAAGGCAAGATACCAATTTCGAGACTTTGAAACCAATTATTGTTTCGAAAATTTTGTTTATAGGTAAAGATTGCATCGTTTAGCAGTTTCTTGAATAAAATATATTTTTTTTTACAGTAAGAAAAACTGCAAACTGCAGAGAAACAAAACTATCATTAAACACTTTTTAATAAACAAACATGATAAATTTTGGAGTAATTTTGGACAATTTTTTTTAAATTGAAAACCGCAAGTTTGAGTAAACAAGCAATTGTACAACTGCTTATTAGCAGTTTCTTAAATAAAACATAAGTTTTGTTGAAAATTTGTTGGGAGCAAAAAGTATGCTGGTGCAATTTTTAATAAAATATTAGGTATGTAAGATTTGTGAGAGTTTTGGGCGTCAGCTTTAATTTAACAACTTCAGAATGCGATGAACGGACAACTGCAGCCTTGCAGTTTTAAAAACTGGTAGGAAAATTTACTCTACATGAAGTAGAACTGCAATAAAAAATTATTAATACAATGCATAATTTTAGCTAATTTTTTTAACTGCTACTTTGGACAAGTGAGCAACTGCAAAGTCTTGCAGTTCTTTAAATTTTACAGTTTTTCAAGGTAAAACTGCATCATATTGCAGTTTTTACTTTATGTAGATAACATCAAATTCTACCAAGACTTATCTATTTTGAAGCTTTCAAGTAAACTAAGAGAGAATTTTATTAACACAAAACATTAAGGTATAAATCTTGAAGGCAAGAAAACCGTAAACTTGCATTGTGAATTTAAAGAACTACATGAAACATAAGGTGTGAGGGCTTAAGGCAAAGAAATTGCAAACGTTCATTAAAAAAAAGTATCTTAGTGCAGTTTTTAATAAAATATCGTTAACATTTATTTGACAACTGCAGAATTCGATGAAAGGACCTGTAGAGTCTTTCAGTTTTAAAAATGTTTATGAAAATTTACTGCCTGAATAAAAACTGTAATTAGAAATTATTAAAGCACTGACTGCATAATTGTGAATGCATTTTATACAATAAAGCACTAAAAATTTAAACGAATTGCAGTTTTTTAAACTATTAAGCCAACAGGCTGTGTGAGAAAAATGCAATTGGGAGTATTAGCACTTTGCATCATTTGACAGTTTTCTGATAAAAACTGTACCTTAATGCAGGTTGTTGTGGCGTTAATTTTTATTTTAAAATTGCAGGTTTAGCTAAAGTGATATCTGCTGAGACTTGCAGTTTTTAAACTAAAAGGTAAATTGACAATATAGAAAAAAATGCAATTGGGATTATTAAAAGTTTAGCAGTTTTTTAATAAAAAAATCTTAATCATTGGGAAAACTTACTCAACTGCTACTAAGATAAAAATCTTTAAAAAAACTGCAAACTTACATGGAAAAAGAAATGAATTTTCAAGCAGTTTTTAATCAAAATTTGATCATTTTAGCCACTTTTTTTTAACTAAAAACTGCAATTTAAAAAAAAAGAAGACAACTTCCGTGTCTTGCAGTTTCTAAAACTGTGAAGCAAGAAACAAAACCTATGAATCTGAAAAAAATATTATTTGGAACATTGTGAGTATGGACAAGAATGAATTTGACGTTTTAGAGAAGTTTGGTTCATGTAGCAAGTTTGAATAAAAATGAAATTGTACATCGTAGTTTTTGCAAATTTTGAGAAAAATGCAAGTTATGGAATTAATATTTGTTTGGTGATTTTAATTTTCAACTAAAAATTATTGCATTTTTACTATTATTTGCATTACTATCTCAGTGCAGTTTTTAATAAAATGTCGTTAAAGGACCTGTAGAATCTTGCAGTTTTAAAAATGTTTAGGAAAATTTACTGTCTGAATTAAAACTGTAAATAGAAATTATTAAAGCACTGACTGCGTAATTGTAAACGCATTTTTTACAATAAAGAATTAAAAAACAAATCTTTTGTAAAAAATGCAAACTGGCTCTGAAGGAAAACTATACTTTAATGCAGTTTTAAATAAAATATTAGATAATTTTTTTTTGGTTGTATTAGGCGCTAATTTTTAGTTTAAAACTGCAGGTTTAGCTAAAATGACAACGGCGGAGACTTGCAGTTTTTTCAACTATTACGCCAATAGGCAATATGAGAAAAAAAGCCATTGGAATTATTAGTACTTTGTACCATTGGACAGTTTTCTGATAAAAACTACAATTGACTGAAAACTGTAGCTTAATGCAGTTTGTTGTGGCCATTTTAGGCGTTCATTTTTATTTTAAAACTGCAGGTTTAGCTAAAGTTATAACTGCTGAGACTTGCAGTTTTTAAACTAAAAGGCAAATTGACAATTTCGAAAAAAATGCATATGGGATTATTAAAAGTTTAGCAGTTTTTTAATAAAAAAAATCTTAATCATTAGGCGAGCTTACTCAACTGCTACTAAGATAAAAATCTTGATATGATAAAAAAAACTGCAAACTTACATGGAAAAATAAATAAATTTTCATGCAGTTTTTATTTAAAATTTGATCATTTTAGCCATTTTCTTAACTTAAAAACTTCAAATTTAAAAAAAGTAGACAACCGCCGCTGTGAAGCAAGAAACAAAATTTATGAATCTAAAAAAAAATATTATTTATAAAATTGTGATTATTGTAAAGATTGCATTTGACATTTTAGAGAAGTTTGGTTCATTTCGCAGTTTTTTAAATAAAGTGTAATTTATGAATTTTAACAATAAGAAAACTGCAAACGATGCAATGAAACGATAGTATTTGTAAGTTTGGTCGTATATTTTATTTAAAAACTGCAGGTTTAAATGAAGAGACAACTAAAGAATTTCGTAGTTTCTTAAACTATTTGCTCTATAGGCTAGTTCAGGTTAGATGAAATTCTTTAGGCAAGAAAAACTGCAAAATAGCATTAAAAAGAAGAAACTGTATTCATATGCAATATTTAATTTAAAAAAAATTATAAATTTTGTGGTAAATTCGCACATTATTTATTAATTGAAAACTGCAAGTTTGAATATGAGAAACAGTGAGGGTACAATTTCAATACATTGTAGTTTCTGCAATTTTTGGGAAAAATACAAATTATGGAATTAATATTTGTTGGGTAATTTTAATTTTCAACTGAAAATTATTGCATTTAAATAATAACAGAATATTGCTTCTTTTAACAGTTTTTTTACATGAAACGTAAGGTGTGAGGGTTTAAGACAAATAAACTGCATACGTTTATTAAAAATAAAATATCTTAGTGCAGTTTTTAATAAAATATCGTTAACTTTTATTTGACAACTGCAGAATTCGATGAAAGGACCTGCAGGGTCTCGCAGTTTTAAAAATGTTTAGGAAAATTTACTGCCTGAAAAAAAACTGTAATTAGAAATTATTAAAGCACTGACTGCATAATTGTGAATGCAATTTATACAATAAAGCACTAAGAAATAAATTTTTTGTAAAAAAAATGCAAACTGGCTTTGAAGGAAAACTGTACATTGATGCAATTTTAAATAAATTTTAGGTAAATTTTTTTTGGTCGTATTAGGCTCTAATATTATCTTTAAAACTGCAGGTTTAGCTAAAGTGACAACTGTGGCGACTTGCAGTTTTTTAAACTATTAAGCCAACTAGCAATATGAGAAAAATGCAACTGGGATTATTAGCACTTTGTATCATTTGACAGTTTTCTGATAAAAACTGCCATTGACTGAAAACTGTACGTTAATGCAGTTTGTTGTGGCCGCTTTAGGTGTTAATTTTTATTTTAAAACTGCAGGTTTAGCTAAAGTGATAACTGCTGAGACTTGCAGTTTTAAAACTATAAGGTAAATTGAGAATATGGAAAAAAATGCAATTGGGATTATTAAAAGTTTAGCCGTTTTTTAATAAAAAAATCTTAATCATTAGGCAAACTTACTCAACTGCTACTAAGAGAAAGATTTAAAAAAAAACTGCAAAATTACATGGAAAAAGAAATAAGGTTTCATGCAGTTTTTAGAAATAAATTGATCATTTTAGCCACTTTTTTTACCTAAAAAGTGCAATTTTAAAAAATAAGACAACTGCCGTTCTTGCAGTTTTTAAAACTGTGAAGCAAGAAACAAAACCTATAAATCAGAAAAAAAAAATTATTTGAAAAATTGTGATTGTGGAAAAGATTGCATTTGACATTTTAAAGAAGTTTGGTTCATTTAGCAGTTTTTAAAATAAAACTGAAAAACCTCGTAGTTTCTTAAAGTATTACGAACATTTGCTCTATAGGTTAGTTCAGGTTAGATGCAATTCTTTAGGAAAAAAACCGCAAAATAGCTTTAAAAAGAACAAACTGTATTCATCTGCAGTTATTAATAAAAAAAAACTTGGTACATTTTGTGGTAAATTTGCATATTATTTTTTAATTGAAGACTGCAGGTTTAAATAAGTTTGAAATTGTACATTGTAGTTTTTGCAAATTTTGTGAAAACTACAAATTATGGAATTTATATTTGCATGGTAATTTTAATTTTCAACCAAAAATTATTGCGTTTAAGTACTAATAGAATTTTGCTTCATTTAACAGTTTTCTTTACATGAAGCATAAGCTGTGAGGGTTTAGGACAAAAAACTGCATACGTTAATTAAAAAAAAGTATCTTTGTGCAGTTGCTACTAAAATATCGTTAACATTTATTTGACAACTGCAAAATTTGATGAAAGGACTTGAAAGGTAGAGCCTTGCAATTTTAAAAATGTTGAGGAAAACTTACTGTCTGAATAAAAACTCTAATTAGAAATTACTGAACCATGATTGCATAATTGTAAATGCGAATTTTTTACAATAAAACACTAAGAAACAAGCATTTTGTAAAAAAATGCAAACTGGCTTTGTAGGAAAACTGTGACGGTATGCAGTTTTTAATATAAAAACTGATGCGTTTTGCGAATATTTTCGGCTTTATTTTTTATTTGAAAACTACAAGTCTAAAAAAAGGGACAACTGCAGCGTCTTGCAGTTTTTAAAACTGTAAGGCAAGATACCAATTTCGAGAATCTAAAACCAATTAATATTTGGAAAATTTTGTTCATGGGTAAAGGTTGCATTTGAGATTTAAGTTTTATTTTACATGGAACATATGTAGGAATCTGTGACGTTGTGCAGTTTTTAATATAAAAACTGGTGCGTTCTGCGAATAGCTTAGGCTTAATTTTTTATTTGAAAACTGCAAGTTTCAAAAAAGGGGACAGCTGCAGCAGCGTCTTGCAGTTTTTAAAACTGTAAGGCAAGATACCAATTTTGAGAATCGGAAACCGATTATTGTTTGGAAAATTTTGTTCATTCAAAATGCAATTGGGGTTATTAGCACTTTGTATCATTTGACAGTTTTCTGATACGGTACATTAATATAGTAGTAGACTGAAAACTGTATATTAATGTAGTTTTAAATAAAATATTAGGTAAACTGCAGGTTTAGCTAAAGTGATAACTGCTAAGACTTCAAACCTTTATTAAAAAAAATCTTAGTGCAGTTTTTAATAAAATATCGTTATCATTAGGATACATAAGGACCTGTACTCTTGCAGTTTTAAAATTTTTTAAGACAATTTATTGTCTGAATAAAAACTGTAATTAGAAATTATTAAAGCACTGATTGCATAATTGTAAATGCAATTTTTTTACAATAAAACACTAAGTAACAATATTTTGTAAAAAAATGCAAACTGGCTTTCTAAGAAAACCGTGACGTTATGCAGTTTTTAATAAAAAAACTAGTGCATTTTTTGATTATTTTGAGTTTTATTTTTGCAAGATTAAACAGCTGCAGCGTCTTGCAGTTTTTAAAACTGTAAGGTAAGATCTAATTTCATGAATCTAAAACCAATTATTGTTTAGAAAATTTTGTTCATAGGTAAACATTGCATTATTGAGCAATTTATTGAATAAAATATATTTTTTCACAGTCAGAGAAACTGCAAACCTGCAAAGAAATAAAACTGTCATTAAACAATTTTTTTTAATAAAACAAACATGATACATTTGTTGGTAATTTTGGGCAGTTTGTGTAAGCAAGCAATTGTACAGCACATTAGCAGTTTCTTAAATAAAACATAAGATAAGGGTTTTCAGGACAAAAAAAATGCAAAATTTGTTGAAAGCAAAAAGTGTGCTGGTGCAATTTTTAATAAAATATTATGTAAGATTTGTGGTGTTTTTGGGCATCAGCTTTTATTTAAAAACTGCAGAATTCGATGAAGGGACAACTGTAGTCTTGTAATTTTAAAAACTATTAGGAAAATTTACTATATAAGGTAGAACTGTAATTAGAAATTATTAAAAATTGCTTAATTGTAGCTATTTTTTTAAATAAAAAGCTAAGAGTAAAAAAACACACTGCAAATTGGCTTCGCAAAAAAAAACTGTGATCTTATTTGAGCAGCAACTTTTAATATAAAAAATGGTGCATACTGTGGTTATTATGAGCGTTATTGTTTATTTAAAAACTGTTACTTTGAGCAAATGTACAACTGCAGAGCCTCGCAGTTCAATTTTGCAGTTTTTTAAGTAAATTATTTGAAAATTGCATCTATGGACCAAGGTAACACTGCATCATATCGCAGTTTTTTACTTTATGAGGATAACATAGAATTGTACTAAGACTTATTTATTTTGAAGCTTTAAGGTAAACTAAGAGAGAAATTTATTAATTTGCAGTTTTTTATATAAACGTTAGTTGAGATAAGAATTCACTATATTGAAGTTTTTTAACCAAATGTTAAATCATTTATTATTTAATATTAATTAATTATGTTATATAAACAAGGAAGAATATTGTTTTGCGAAGGGTCGTTCAATTGAAAACTCCCAGTTTGAACTAGAAACAAGAAAAAAACTGTATTGCCATGCAGTTTTTATTTAAATATTCGATAACGTAAAAGTTATGTTTATCAGGACGAAATTGTCTTTTGGAAATTTCCATACGGCAGTTTTTTAACCAAATATTAAATAAGTTAGAAATCACTTAAGATAGATTTATTTGGAAGCAGTTTGCAGTTTTTTATTTATACATGAGGCAAACCGCAGTTACTTTAGTTTAAAGTGCAAGGACTTGACAAACTGCAATTTTGGTTTAAAAGTAAACTGTATTGCTTTGCAGCTTTTGTACAAAACATTAGCTAATACCCCAGAGTGGAAGAGATAAAGAAGTTTTTTATGTCTTTGCAAACTGATACATATGTGTTCTATCCATGTGGCTAAAATACGGCCCACTAAATTTTAAATTTGAATTCAAAATCTTGACAATGGTCCAGCAAACTTTCAACTAATTCATTTTAGATCAGTTAGCAGTTGTGCGCAAATTAGAAAAAAACAAACTCTACAGCATAAACTCTAATCTAACTTTGCCAACTAAACAGGGCCATTAGAGCCCGTTATGGTGCATTTGCTGGAAACTGCGACATGACAATTTACAACTTCCATTCGGAACGTCCGCTTGTTGCCAGTTTATGTTAACTTAACCCAACGTTCATAAAAGCCTGTTTTAGGCTTGATTCAGCTGACAGTTATTAAAGTTATTCCACAGTTGTCTTGAAGACCCGCAAGAAGCATGTACAAGAAGTTGTTGGGCACGTTTTATCTAACGACCTTAAGACCGAAGCTTTTAGCCAAAACTCGGGCAAAGTGTAAAGTTTAGGAAGTTTCTGTACAGCGAGTAAACGGTTCTCAGGAGGACCTGGAAGTTTGAGAAAGGTGTTTGCAAACTGTAAACTGGACGTATTAGATCAAGGCACTTTGATTAGTTTGGTAATTAAGCTTTTAGCGGAATTGGGGGGCGATTCGACACGATGTTGGTGGGGATAATAATATAAAATGGTTCAAGAGAGAGATAGAATTTGAGTTAAACATAAAAGTGAATATGTCATTGCGGTTTACCTATAAAAGCCAGCAGATCTATAAATAAACGTTGGCTTCATTGAGTGACCTACTTTTGATTGTACGTAATTATTTAATTGATCGATATGTTTGCATTTAGAAGTGACACTAATTATGGTTACCATGGAATACGAGTGAGGGTCGATAATAACCCAGACATGAAAACATCAACAAAGTTGTTTGGAATCACGTCAAATCTCAGAATATCTACTGGTAACTGTACTCTTGTTTGATGGCTAACTCATCACTTATTCCCTGCTACATTATTATGTCAAATAAAATTTCGAGCCCTTTTCTTTCCCTTTTCTCTTCTCTACTGAAAGCATGCCCTTTGCCAACCCAACAAAACCCTGGTGTAGGCCATAAATATCCGGTTCAGCAGTATAATTTATTTTCCAGTTGTTAGTGCCTGCGTTAGGGAAATAAATAGTCGCACGTAGGGCAAGGAAAAATTGGAAGGGAAAGGGCGCATTGACAATTGTGCTTATTGATTACCCAGAGCGAAGAAAACAATTTGTCAACGGAGTAAATTTGCCTTGGCATATATTAAACTTCATTCGATAAAATTGTTCCTTTTTCAAAAAAGGGCACACCTGCCTCTGCTAAGGCAAAAGGGCCTATCAATATTCAATAAACGCTGTCAGAAAAGAAGTGTTATTATAAAGGGAAGTCAAATACACGTCCTGTATTCAGCGAAAACTCCAGTTGCGTGAAGTTATTTTTGATCATAGAGGTGGGCGAGTAGGAATGAACCTATTGGGTGTGACAGATCATAAAAGGGTAATGTTCGGCGTTATGGAGAGTGAAAAATTGTTATTTATAGTTCGAAAATTGCAGCGAAAACAACCGTTAAAATGTCACACAGGTAACGATAAATCTGATTTATTTATTCTAGTTTTGCTCCGCTTTCATAGCGGTAATGAATATGTACAACCATTAGCTTGGCAAACATTTTGGAAATTTGGAACATGTAACTCACCGGGTCCTTTGGCGCCTCCAGAAAGGAGTCGTCCCAGCCGAAATATGACTGCTCTTTCGTATTCCTGAACGACCTGAAATTGAAAAGTACTTAAGAGACCTCAAAAGAACGAAACAACATTTTTTATTACTGAGAAAGAATTCAAGAGTCAAGGTAGTACAATTATTAATACATTTATTAGTACAACTCAATAAAACATGGAGAATTTTCATTTTGAGCAAGCTTTCATTAAAGTGAGCTACAATTAAGAGTCTCTGATGAAATAATTTATCATATCGAGTTGAAAATGAGGATGTTTATTTATTGTTCTTTATGTTGTTGGTGAAGTTAGCGGGATTAGGACAAATAATGCACCTCTTCTTTATTTGAAAATGGCCGACGTTTCGACTATTTATTTAGTCTTCATCAGGGCTATTCTCACTTAGAGAGGGTAGTCAGTTAAAGTACGATTTAAGATAGTTACGGTAGCAAACTCCATTCGATTGTTCGGTGACCCTGGTATCCTAGGCTCGACAAAACACACATCCGCTGCCCAAGGTACAAAATTTGCGAATCAAATTTTGTTTTACGATTCCTAAGTCCCAAAAAGAAAACATTCCAACGTATCCCCTAGGATAGAAAACCATTCGATTAGATGCGCGGTCTCCGGATAAATATGTACCTCAAAGTGGCATTTGCAAATGTAAAGTTTAAAAATTCGCCAAATTTCAAATTCAAAGCTAGGCCCTTGATTTTCGGCACGATCAAGGATTAATGTGTCTGCTACCTCCCTGAATTATTTCAGATTTTGGCTGCGAAAATGTCGAATCTACAGGGTAAAATGTGAGAAAAGTACACCAAAATTGGCAAAAAATGCGGCACAGAAAAACTTTTGTAGCTCACTCGGTATAAGAGCTAGACCAAGACTAACAACTGATTTTTTTTCTCTCCACGTCTTCTAGTTGCCCATATACCACCGAAGCCGGATCGTTCCATAGTTTTCGTAAAAATCGCAAAAAACTACCTTCAAATTTTGGACACTTTTCTTTAATTGTTTTTGGACATTTTTTTGACCACTCTGTATTAAAGTGACGCCTTTGGCGAGATATGATTAAAAGTAGCCAAGGATATGCCCTTTCCCCTGGTACCATCCTTATTGGGCCAGTCGTCTAACTAAAGGGGTTCAGAAGGCCCAGAAGTGGACCATTACAAATTTTTTTCAAAAAACCGTCTCAACTTTGCGATTTTTTGTAGATCGGAATTAGACGACAAAATTGTTCGTCTACACATATGGGGAAATCTATTTTTTTTTTTTTTTTTTTTTTTTTTTTTCTGCGCTTGGACCACGCCGCGCCGATAGTTTAGAAAATCCGAACGGTGTGGAAAGGCACAATTTATAATAAAGGAATAAAACCTACAAAAAAATATTTTTAAAGAAAGAAAAACTAAAGTTAAATGTAGCGGCATTATTTGGGACACCGTATACTATTTAAAACAGAAATCAACGCTCTATTTATCATCAAACTACTGGAACTTACGCAATAATTTAACAGATATCAATTTACATGAAAAAATCCTAAAATTCTAAGTTACAACACTTTTTTAGGACCCTCTATACTATCCAAAACGTAAATATATGGCCTATTCATCATACGACTACTAGAACCTACTAATAAAATCTATTACTATTGATTTATATGGGAAAGTCGATATTTCTATAATAAGCATATGAGACTCTCCCCAACTGGCTTAAAAACCTAAATTTTTAGATAAAAATCGTGAATTTCAGCTTTCAACAGCTTATATCGCGTTTTAATGAGAATATATCTCAAAAGCTATAAGAGGAGCACAAAAAGTAGAATAATTTTTGTGTTTTTTAACAATTTGGGGATAAAATGGCGAAGGAATTATTTCGCAATAAATACTCATATATATCAACACCAGACTCCATGCATAATTATAAAATTGCTTTCATTGGTAAGTTTTAATAAAGCTTTCATCCCCTATATCTAACATCTTATTCTGCTTAGTCTACGTACTTAATAATCCATCCTTTCTATGTAAAATACACACTGCTTATGGACCTTTTCTGCATTATTAGCATATATTAGCTTCCTGCATCATTTTTTGAGCCACCCTATACTATCTAAAACAGAAATCAACGTCCTATTCATTATAAAACGAGTCGAAGTAACAAATAAAATCGATTACTATAGATTTAAATGACACATATAGAAAATTCTATGTTAAACATATGGGGCTCTCAAACCGGCCCAAAAAACTAAATTTTGAGATAAAAATCGTGCATTGCTGCCTTTAACAGCTAATATCTCGTTTCGATGAAGATTTATCAAGAAATGTATAAGAAGAGCTTAGGTAGTAGAAGAATAGAGCTACACGTAGAGCCCATTTTCGAAGCTCTGACTAGAACAGTAACTGAGCACGGGTGGCCCAAAAATAAGGTACAAATTTTGCACTTTTTTTTAATTTTCTCAAAAACCGTGAAAGCTAGCTTCTTTCTGACACATGCGTCTGATAGCCCTTGATAACCTCTTCATACATCATATTAACTTGCATATCGAAAAGCCGTACCGTTTCCAAGATAAACAGAAAAATGTAAAAATTTCAAAATTTTCAAAGGGAGGTCGTGAAGATTTGCAGCCAAAATCGATTGTCATAGATTTTGTCAAAAAGAGTCTCATATAAAAGAGGGGACAAAAAATATGTAAAAAATTTGCAATTCTGAAATTTTCAGTAATTTCCTTCCCCTTCAAAATGGCGCCAAAAACGTAATTTTTCCACTTTTTATCGACATTTTAATACTTATATCTATATAATTCAAAAACTAAACATGGTATAACGATGCTATTGACACCCATGAATAGAGCATTCTCGACCACAAAATACCCGCTTAATTTGTCGTTCAAGGTTTTTAATTTAGTTGACGTAATGTTCGATCAAATAAAAACATTAGGTAATTTTTACAAAATTTTAGCAGTTTTTCACTTCCTATGAGACTGTTATTAAACTTAGCAAAATAGTAATTAACATTTTGAGCAGTATTTGAGACGACTCACACTTAATTGAGTTACTGTTGTTTTATTGCCGTAAATGGCTTTGCTATAAAATGGCAAAAGTCACTCTTCCCCTATCAGTGAAAAATTTAATCAGTTAAATCTCGGAACCTAGAAACGATAAAGTCGAACAGTTAGTACCAGTCGAAAGGGCTTCGTTAAAGCTATTTTGTCATTCACATACGAAAAACTGATTGTTTGGGCGTGGCACATTTATGAAGCAATATTTGTAATAAAAGTGAATACCCTGATGATGGCGTATAGTAAGCATAAAGTCAAAACGTCGGATATATTTGGTTTCAGCGCCCTTTAGCAACAGTGAGTAAATTGGAACAAAAAAGTGTAATTTTATTAAAAAAAGTTTCCAAAATAGAACCTTGGGTACCCGCGGCAAGGTTCTGGACCTCAGAGACCTCTGGCCCGTCCCATAAAATAGCCACATACCAAATTTCAGCTTCCTAGCTCGAACCGTTCCCGAGATATTAAATTTAAAACCAAAGAATTTTACATAAGGGAAACCTACCATTCGATTTTCAACTTGATATCATCATCGGTTCACAAAACAGCTATAAATAAATAATAAATAAATAAATCATTTATTGCCATCAATATCACCCTGTGACAAGCAACGTCAAAAAGAACAGTTTATAGATATCAAAAAACTAACTAAAAAAAAAATTATTAATTATCAATAAAGGTAAACGTATAAAAACACTTCTGGTGAAGCCGTGCCTTGACTCTTTCTTTGAAGAGCCTATCTGACCCAATTTCTTTAATGTCATTTGGCATTGAATTAATAGTATATTATACAACAAGCATTTAATGAGAGTCGTTATTTTCGAGGGTAACGTTTGAGCCCACGAGCGAAGCGAGTGGCACAAGTTGCCCGAGAGAATAACGCTCATTAAATGCGCGTTGAATACTATACTTTATCCACGACCATACTATAATAATCACATTATTCTTGTACATTCTCAAGACTAACGATAATCATTATTCACTTGTGAATAATGAACATTATTCACAAGTGAATAATGAGTTGTCATGGAAACGAAACATATCGTAGGCAACTGACAACTCAAAAAGTAAACTGCGCTAAACATGAAATCTGTAGTTACCACTGGTTCATTCAAATAATTATCCTTCTATTAGGATGTATTGAGGCAAATGTAGGTTACAGTGTCTCTTTTTCACTAAAATATGTACTTTTCAGTGAAAAA